>PVJO010023590.1:0-25893 GCA_004026905.1 Hystrix cristata | reverse complement strand
GGACTGGCAGTAAAGTCCAAAGGGAGGGGCGTTGTTCTGCACAGTCATTGATTAATTCATGTTGGTGGAAATTCTGCCACATTTATCAAAGAGCCACCAAGGTACCCTCAACATCTACACCCAGTAGGCAGGGGTGGAGTACAAGAGTGGAGGATTATCAGGTTGTTTTATCTGAACCAGGCCTGGGGAGGGTAGACACTGGTTATTCCTGTTTCCCTTAAGTAAAACTTAGTCACATGACTACACCTTGCCTAAAGGGAGTCTGGGAGATGTAGTCCAGCTGTGTACCCGGAAGGAAAGGCTTTAGTGGACAGCTCACTCATCTCTGCCATTATCTCAGGTCTGTGAGGATCGTGGACTCTCCTGATCTGCAGAGCTGAGGTACAGAAAAAGTGGAGTTATCTGATACCACCTCATATCTCACTAGGACCTCCAGCTGGCACTGGACTAAAAACTTCCCAAGAAAAGAACTCAGGGTATATTCATTTTAAAGATTCAGACAGAAGTAGCCATGTCCAGCTACTGGGCGGAAAAGCAGCATCTCATTGTTATGAGGTGGTTATATTCCAAATAAATGTTACCAGGTTCTGGATTGCTCGCCTTTCCTTCTGGAGTTAGATTCTAGGTTCTTCTCACCTCTAACAAAGAATTGAATGAAATGAGCCAAAAGTAGTGACAAAGTTTATTTAAAAGGCAAAATGGATATTGGGAGAAACTGGCTCCCGCAGAATGAGCTTGTGTCAAACAAAGAAAAAGTAAAAAAAGAAAAGAATATATATGTACTGCGCCTGAGAGACAGAGTACGGGCTATCGTGAAAAGAAAGATATGATAGCACCAGCTCCTCATGGCTTCCTTTATTTTATAGTGTCCAAATCTGGAGGAAATCCAGGAGAATTTCTCCATCTGGGTCCTGAGAGGTGATGCTGGGACCTCGTGCCTCAGGCTGACCTCTGATCCAGGCCATTCTCTTGAGAAGTAGAATCTGTTTGGGATTTTGTAATTAACAGGTCACACCTACTTTCCCAGCCAGTTTTTGCCATGCCCTACTTTCCTACCTCATCATGAAAGGACACTGGGATGGGTTCCCTGCAGGCCTTGAAGTCAAAGGGAATCGTACGCTCTGGGTCACCTAAGAGCATACCAAGCTGACCAGCCTGACCACTGCAGGCCCCTGTTGGGAGCTGAAGATGGCAAGGCTGTGTGTGACGTTACACTAATGAGACGGGATCCCTGGGGACTCAGGGGACTCTGCTGTGGGCCCCAGAGTGACAGAGCACACAGAAGAGAAGCTGTGTCCTCAGTCCTTGGCAGAAGGACTTTGAGGGCCGGTCTCCAGGGAAAAGCAGACACTAAATAACCCACGACCCCAGGTCAAAACTGAGGCCAAACAAGTGGACAGAGAGCAAAGCAGCCTCCAGGGGACGCCACCAATGGAAGGAGTTCACAGGTGGCTTGGAAGAGGCTGTGCCATGGAGAAGACGGCGCCCAGCCACACAGGCAACTGCCGGTTGGTGGTGGCCAGGGACGAGCAACAGCACTCTGAGACACCACCAGTCCTGCAGCTAAAGTAGAGGTAGGCAAATACACTAAAAACATTGAACTGATAAGTGTCATGGGGCATTGGGGTTATATTTGTAAATAAAAAGGCCATTACTGATCAAAAAATGAATTTTAAGTTTCAAAACTTTAGCAGTCAGGAAAAACTATGAAATGTATTTAATTTTTTAAGTCACCTGAAATTGACTAAAGTTTCCAACACATGAAACAGGCTTAGTTTAAAGTCTTAGTTTAAGATTTTGTTTCTAAACAAACCACCTGTACTTAACTTGGGGCCACAGGTAGGCCTCCCCACCTGACAGGAATGACAGAAGTCATTCAGCCTACCTGCACTGAAAGCCTCAAGGGACCAGTCGCTCCAGGCTCAGTGCTTGGCGCCATGAAGGAAGAGCGCCTGGTCACTCTCTGAGGGCCCAGAGCTTTGGGAAGGTGGAGAGCCAGAACTGGCGATCTGGAGACTCAGTTTCCGGTACGGCCCCCAGGAGAGGTGCACCTGGCACCAGAGCAGCGTAAGTCACTGAGTTTCCCAAGCTCAGATTTAATAGGCCCACCACCCCCAAGTGGCCCATGCCATTAATGCTCAGTGACAGCTGAATTTTACTTCTTTTCACTCCAGCTCTGCATGGAGGCCTGAGTAGAAATAATCCTTTTATCTACCAATAAAAGAGAATTACAGGCATTTTGTAGCTCAGCTCTCTTTGAAGAGCCATCTTTAGAAGCTGGAGGCTTTGCGTTTCCTGGAGTGGTCAGATTAAAGACGCTTTTCACTGATCTCATGGGAAGACCAGAGGGCAGGTGGTTGATTATATTGTCACCTAGTTACCCTGTGGAAGGTATTTCCAGTTTCCATTTTAAACAGATACTGCAGCACAAATGTCATTCTCAAAAACTTTTCTGAAAGACCAACTAAATCTCCAAAGCCACACTGTTTAGGGGCCAGCTGTTACCTAGGACCAGTGAGTGGGGACACTTTGACAGGATATAATTTGATCTGCTATCATCTTCTTGCCCCCTGTTGGTGTAATCTCACCCTCATAGTTTTCTGCTATCTACTGATAACAACACTATGTATTAGTTACTTTTCTAGAGTCACTGATTTGCAAGAGAGCAGATTTAATACAGGACATTTACAAGTTACAGCAGCCACACACAAGCCAGATGCAGGAAAAGTTCAGAATGTCTGTCTACACACTGGAGACCCAATCAAGTGCTGAGAGCCCACGGCAATGTCCGGTGTATGTCCGTGTCTGCACTAAAAGGCTGAAGAAATCAATACTGGAACCAGAATACAATGCTCAAAGCAGAGAGGAAGACCAGAGCTCACCTGAAGTGAACAGCAGCCATCCCCAATGACACAGCAAGGCCCCGAACTACTCCTGTGATAAGAACAGCCGAGTTCCCTTCAGGAGAACCAGCCGCAACAGAGCTTCTCCTGGGAAACAGCTGGCTGCTATCTTCTGCTCCCGTTCCCCTTTGTGTTGTGTTGGCAACAATCCTCAGGTGGATCTTCTGTGCCCAGAACCACACCAACTCAATTGAGCTGGGTGTTCCTGCTCAAATTGGCCACAGCCTGTCCACCACACTGTGTAAGAGACGACCTAAGGTAGCAATGCCTTCTGTTTTCTCCATTAAAGACCTCAGATTCCTCCTGAAATACTGTGAAACTCCATTCATCCCAACTGACAAGGTAACTGATGTCCTCGCCCAGAGCCCAGCCCCGAGCTCAGTCCCTTGAATGCATTACGATATGTAAACACAAAGTAACTCTGTGTGTTTCAGGTTTTATGCCTCAGCTTCCAGATGGGCTAACTAAGGCTGGGCACATTAAGCACACACAGCTACTCATGGATAGAGCTGGAGGGGGTATTCAGGTCTGAGCCTGAAGCCTGCATTCTTCCCAAAATACCACCCAGGAAATCAGGCTTCTCACCTTTGACACCTTCACCAATTTGGACTGTAAATTATTGGGTGGAGGGGTATCCTGGGCATCGATCGAGCAGCATCTGTGGCCTCTCTCCACTGGACAACTAGCACCTCCACCTTATGACAACCAAAAAACACATCCAGGCATGGCCCATGTCCCCTGGAAAGCACAGTCATCCCCATTCCTGTAAATACTTCTCAAGACTTTGTGCTCTTACAAGGCTGAGGTTTTGTAGTTCTAGGAAATGGAAAGAACAATTTAAAGCCCCGACACGATCTCTGGGTGATCTTACAATGTGTACCTTAAGATGTAAGAATCAACTGTAATTAGTATTTTAGTTCTTTTTACCAGAAACTAATAGCTTGTCCTCTGCAGTTGAAGAAATGTTCACAATGCAAAATGCTGAAAAGCCTCCACGGCCAGCGCAGCTGCCCCAGGAGTCCAGCCCAGACTCTGCAAAGACTCTCAAGGTCTTCCGGGTGTGTCCTCATCTCCCTTCACTCTCACACCTCAGTTCTGGCAGGGTGGAGCCAAACAGGATGACTCACTGGGGTCCAACACACGCTGCACATTCATCTCCTGAGTCTCAGCCGAGGACATTTCCTCTGCCTCCCAGGTCTCTCCCAGTCTCATGCCTGTACCCCCCCCCACCATCATTCCAAGCTCACCCGGCACTCTGCATCTCCCAAGCAGTCCCCTGGGCAGGGGTCTCCTCTGCTGGCAGCTGGTGGGCATCTACTCATCTCACTCAGTGCGAGTGATCTTTCTTCGGGACTGACAGCTCCTAGACAGCATGAACTCTAGTCTAGCCCTCTGTTCAGTCCATATCTCCTAGCAGATACACCATGCTTGTTGAATCAGGCTGGGTTGGAGTGGAGACGAGATTGAATGAACAGAGCAAAAGTAAACTTCTGATTCATTTCTACGGGGATTACGATAAACTCCAAGTATGCAATCCAAACAGTGCAGTGGGAACAACGGAGCACTGTATTTGGCCCGTCGAGTGTGCAGCCGCTCTTCCTGCCTGGCCTGGGCACTGAGACATACCCATTGAAGTCGGCTCAATGGTGCCCAGCTGGGTGGTGGGTGGGGAACAGATGTTATCTTGTCCGTGCTTTGTCACCAAACGTGTGCTCAGGGCAGGTCTGTGTCCATCCAGAGGTGCCGCGTGAGCTGGCAGAGCCCTGGCAGCAAAGACGTCCCCAGAGGCAAGCAGCCCCATGGCCAAATTTCACTGTCACCTCCACGTTCTTTTCCTTAATCTCTATTGCACCAAACCAACCTCAGTTTCACCACTGCTTCTTCCCTGCAATACTGTACTTACTTATTTGTAAAGTCAGCAAATATTTATTAATCATTCGATAAGATTATAGGCTACAAGAGTGGCGAAAGCAGACTCCTGTCCTCATCTAGCTTATATTCCAGTGGATTCTTACACTCACCCTTCAAATGTTTTACCATCAGCTGACAGTCCACATACAATTGAAATCATATCCAGGCTCAGACGTGGGACAGATTTGTGACATCCCTGGCTTGTGCTTTGGGTTGGGAGTAGAGTTTCTGTGTTAGATAAATGAATTGCTCTGGGGAAACTAGTCTAGAAAAGTGTCTTTGTCCGGGTTGCTGAAGCAACCCCATAGGTTTCTCAGCACAGCTTAGGGTCCAGAGAAGAGCCTGCCTTGGAAGGCCTTGGCTCTGTGGTCACCTGGTCTAAGTCCAGGTGCGGCTGGCTTTGGCCATCTGACCACATCTCTAGAGAGAGTCTAAGAGGTGCACTGGGCACACTTAATTGCATCACTTCTGGGTGTGTCCTGGTGGGTTGTGAAGCTGTGACCTCAGGGGTCATAAATAATCGCTGGCTCCTTCTACTCTGGTGCTGTCCCCTGCTCTGCTCCCTGGCCACCGTGAGGTGAGCAGCTCCCCTCCACCAGACCCTTTCACCAAGACTGGAGCACTGGAGCAAACTAACCATGGATGAAATCCTCTCAAACCATGAGCCACATCAACCTCTCTTTCCTTAAATTGTGGGTGACTGGTATTGTGTCTAATGACGAAAAGCTGACTAGTACACTGGGCATCCCACCACATCTGCATATTGTACTAAGTAAGTTCCAAGCTGGTCAGTTTCCAGCAACCAGCCCAGAACTAGCTTTACTCCGAAAATGTCCAAGGATGGTGTTGGCAGACAGGATGTTACACTGTCCTGCCCACATGAAAACTGCAAGTCTAACAATATTTCTGTTGGCAAAAACCAAAATTGTCACATCTTAAGCATTTCATCTTACAACTCCCCTGTTTTATCTACAGATGGGAAATTGTGCACCAGCTGCAACCGAGGGCTCATCTCGAAGGCAAAAGTCAAGGCCATCAAGTACAGTGAAACCGTCGTTCTGGGTAAGCAGGGTTCCTCCCTGTGCTGCACATTCATGTGAACCTTCCAAAAGCGAATGGTTGGTGAGGCCACATGAGGGAGAATTTGGCCACTTCTTTCTTTGTCTGCTTGGGAAGGAATGTGTGGGATTCACTGGTCCCTCTGTGGCTTCTCCAAAGGCTGACGTTTGGTTCGTGATCCCCATTCTTACGAATATAGCTGTCCTCTGGGGGCGTGGAGTGGATAACTTCGGGAAAATCTGATTAGGACCTAAGTAGCTGAAACTGAGGCTGAGACACTCCACAGGGCTGGCCTCCGCGAGCAGAGGAATGACGGAAGTGTGTCCCACTTGTCCTGGACATTTACTCTCAGAGATACTCCTAATCCTCCCTTATGCCCCCTTTTCCACCCTCCCTCCTTCCTGTCTTCTGCTCGTTCCTCTTGCTTTCTCTCTGCTCTTAACACCCACAAAAGTCACCTCACACTGCTCCCAGCTGAAATATCCTCCTTGCAGGTGGATGTACATCTTACTTCCCACCCTGTTTTGTTCCCCAACAATGACGAGTCTTCTTAAACAAGCCTCCCCTAGTTAGCTGGCTTCCTTTTTCCTCATGGTTCCAACTTCGACCTAATTTCCATCTGTCTATTTATCTATCTTCTATCTACCATCTATCTCTATTTATCATCTGTCTACCTTCTTATTGTGATATGGGCATGTCCCTCTTATTATCTATCTCCCCTGCTGGAGCAATAAATCCATGAGGGCAATGACTTGCTTCCTGTTACTCGCACATTAACACCAAGACCTGGATGAGGGTCCTGTACACAGCGCTCAGTTCATATTTGCTGAATAAACCAGTGAGTGGGGAGATGCAAGAAGGAAAAGGCTCTCTGCTTCCTTCTCTCTGTTCAGCTGATATGTCCTCGCCCTGCACCTCTGGCAGTTCCTAGAAGCCCCAAGCATTAGCTGTGTGTCAAATTGCCAGGACAGCCTGCCTCTCCATTCTGCAACACAACTGCAAAATGCCAAACAGACCACACGCAGCACGACTCAGCCAGAGTCCAGGCCCAGACCACAGCACAGGCAGAGCGGGGCCAGCAGGTGCCACTCACCAGGGCTCTGGGAAGTGTTTCCCAGAGGCTGAGGGGCAGATCAACAACTTCCCTGCCTTCCCCCACGGAACCGCAGATTCACACCCCCGGATGTTGAGTGGAGACGTGTGCACTTACACACACATTCCTTTATAAGCAGGAGCCATGTTCCTAAGCCCTGTGGTAGCCTTCAGTTTGCAGCAGGGATGCCCACCAGAGGGTCAGCAAGTGTGGACAAACCCAAGTGACCCTTTCTAGGACAAGTATTTTGCAATGGACTTTTACCATTCTCAAGTGCCAGCATTTTTAAAAAATAAATGTATTCTCTCAACAATTATCTGAAGAATAGAATGAAAATCATTTATTATATAACAATACCAATTTCACTATGTTACTATATGTGTACTGCTGCACCAGAAGAATAATAAATTTATCAGATGTTTACACCTAGACATAGTAACAGCTACAAATGGAAGCCGACCCAGGTGTGTTTTCATGGAGACATCAAATTGCAAGCAGTCTTGCTGTCAGTGACTCGATTTTCTGAGCAGGTGAGCAAACCTGGGAAAGCTCCAAATTGAACAAAGTAAGCTCTCCTCTATTTACAAGGAAATTACACTTCTGAAAAAGTCAATATTTCTCAAAAATATCTGCATATATATGTAAAGGAGAATTAGGTTTCTAGACTGAAGTAATTATTTTTTTAGACTGGAGTAATTATAAACAGACTCCCCCCATGTGTGAATGTCCAGCTGGGCATTGAACAATGTCTGGTCTGTGGGCAAATTTTTGCTGGCTGGGGTGGTATATCCTGTAGCATCCCTACAATCTCACACACACACACACACACACACACACACACACACACACACACACACACAAGCACATGCACACAGAAGGAATTTTTATACCTGGTGCCCCAAGACCACTCTCCTGAGAAATGTTGGGGTTCACCACTCAGGGCCCAGAATGATCCCTGGTCTTTGTGTTTGAATGGCTCCCATCTAACACCATCTAACACAATGTTACCATCTGGGGCCAACATATCATGAGTTAATTCCTCTTTCCAAAACCCCCAGCAAGCTACAACGCCAATCAAACAATTATGGGTGAAAGCTTGTCTCTGCATGCAGGTGGCTCAGGAAGCCAAATCTCTTCTATTCTGAGAAAAAAATCCTGTGGGGGTGGGGAGAATAGCAAAGATGTAGCAAGTGAGCAGGGGAGCATACATGAGAGTGTGTGTGTGTGTGAGTGTGTATGTGTGTGTGTGTGTGTGTGGTCAGCCCAGGAGTGTGTGTCTTTGTGTCAGTCTGTGCTCTCCAGGGAAATAGGAGATAAATGATAGATAGATAGATAGATAGATAGATATAGATAGATATAGATAGATGATATGGGAGGGTGGATGGATGGATAGGTAGATATGAATGAATGGGTGGATAGATGATACATAGATAGACAGATAGATAGACAGCTAGATAGATAGATAGATAGATATGGATGGAATGTAGATAAACATAAATAGATTCTGATCCATTGTGAGGAATCGGCTGGTCTTCCTCTGGAGGCTGAGAAGTTTCAAGCTCTGCACATGGCAAGCTGAAGACCCAAGAGAGATGATGGTGTAAGTTCTAGTCCAAGTCAGAGTTACAAGGCCTGAGAACAGAAGACTGGGCACTACAGGGTCCAGTCTGACCCAGGCATGAAGGCCCAGCTGAAGGCCGTCAGAGAGAGTGAGTCTGTCCTACTCAGGCCTTCAACAGATTGGATGAGGACAATCCATTCTTAGTCTACTCATTCAAACATTAACCTTATCCAGAAACAACTTCATAGATGTACCTAGAATGGCGTTTAACCAAATTTCTGGGGCCTAGTCAAGCTGATATGTAAAATTAATACTCACACTCTAAACTCCCACACCCAAGCCACTTTCTTTGAGGCTTTAGAGCCAAACAGAATCCAGGGCTGCACATGCGCCAAGTGCTCTGGGCAGGGCTGCTAGACGGGTATTCTCTGGAGGTTAACTAGAGATGAAAAGGAAACTTGAGAACATTATGGTTAAACAGGGTGGTGCTTTGAAAACATTAAGATCACTCTTCCCCCTGCTACTTCCTAAGACTAGGAGCACTGTCTGGTCAAAATGCTGCCTGTTCTGTCTGGCCCCAGAGAGCTGCCGAGAAATTTGGCTGGGTTTTCTGCAGCAGTCTTTGGTGGGAGGATCTATCCAAGGTCGTGAGCTCCTGGTCTTTCAACACCAAGTCTGCAGCAGCAGAGAGCGGCCCCCCAACCCCTTTACAGTCAGACAAGATCTAGAAACACTGCTCCGCTTGGAAAAGTCTGCAGGGTGTGTGCATAGACACGGATGCCAGTGTATATGTTTAAGCAGTCACAACACCAGTGCTAACACACGCTCTGCTCTAAGTGTCCCCAGCCCTGATGTTCCTGCAAGACCCCAGGTGCCAGTGAACACCAGGTTAAAACTCCAGTCAGGGCTGACCAAGCCCCTCTGCTGTGGCCTCTACAGCTCTAACAACTCTCTTCTCCCCAGCCTTCATCGTCTGCTGGAGCCCATACTTCCTGTTTGACATTTTGGACAACTTTAACCTCCTTCCAGACACCAAGGAATGTTTCTACGCCTCTGTGATCATCCAGAACCTGCCGGCCCTGAACAGCGCCATCAACCCCCTCATTTACTGTGTCTTCAGCAGCTCCGTCTGCTTCCCCTGCAGGTACGGGGTGCGCTGGCCTGCGTCAGACACCGGAGGCCACCGTGCTCAGACTCCGACCAGTGTGCTCTTCACTCCAAAGCGCCCTGCAGGATGCAGCCTCCCCATGTTCTAGCTGACACACTCGAGAGTCAGAAAGGTCCCATTAGTGTGACAAATCCCAACTCAGACCTGGGCCACAGCCATTGCTCTTTCCCGTGCCACATCACGTCCTATACCAGCCATCTTATCACGACACAATTAGAAGACCTTTACTGGGTTCAAAGGTTCTGCACAAGAACTCGTAACAGTCCTATCATGGTACAGTCCTGTCATGGTCACCAGTTCTGGAGGACTTGTACCACTTTACAGATTAAAAAATAACGAGGCTCACAAGATTCAATGACATCATTAAGGAGGTATGAATAATTAATAGGCGAGCTGAAACTAAGTCCCTCCCACAGCTACAGTATCAAGCTGCTTTCCTGCCATGCTGCAGGGAACAGTGGAGAAACCTGCGGGAGACGGAAGAGCGGAGCAGTCTGACGCTGAGGTTCCAGTCTGCCATTGCTTGGTTGTGGCCATATGTGACCTTAGGCAATTTATTTCACTCTCAAAAACTTCAGTTTCCATGTGTATAAATGGGCTGATAGCCGTGTCCACTTCTCAGCCAGTCAAGTCCCGTCCTCTGCGCTGTGCTCAGGGATGGAGGGCTGTGAATGGCGGGGTGAGGTCGCGGGTCCTGACAGAAGTGTTAGCAGCCTCTGATCGTTAATAGCTCCCCAGAACTGCCATCACTTAACACCACTCCCTCCTTTGCGTCAGGCCCAGTTATCCTCCCTCACTGCTTCCTTTGGGATTTCTTTAGGGAACAGAGATCACAGGAGTCCAGGATGACCTGCCGAGACAGAAGCGAGAGGCACAAGCTGCAGGTTCTGTCCAAGCCAGAGTTCATCTAGCCCGGGATCACGGCAGGCCAGCCAGGCCTCCAGCGTCCCCCCAGTCCCTGCATGTGCATGGCGCACCAGCCACGGTGTCACCCGCCTCACACGCGTTGGCCAGCACCAACTCACCACCTCTTCACGCCAGCCAGGAAGGCACCCGTCCTCTGCTGGCCATTGGCAGCCCTCCTCCCACTGGTCGGCACCTGAGCCCTGAGGACGGAGCGCACTGGCCCAGGGGCCTGGCCGGGCTGAGGAAGGAGACAGACAGCCCAAAGGGCAAAGAATGGAAAGCGTGGCTTGGACCCCAGAGAGCTGGGGTCGGGAGCTCACACACCTCTGAGGCTCGCTGAGGCTCCTCCCGCTGCACTCCTCAGCTGGGTCGCTAAGCCCCGACGCTCACACCTGGGACACATCTCCTTTAAGCCCAAGACCCTCCTCCGCCCGGCACCTTGCCAGCCTCGGTCTCCTGTCAGCCCTTTATCATTCTTGCACGTTGCAGCCACTGTCTACCCAGCACCTCTGCCAGCAAGTGCTGGGGGCTTATTTTGACAGGTTTGGAGCTTGGTACTTACAAACATAATCCAAGTGAAATAGGACTAAATGTTTTCTCGACAATTTTTCCCTTCAGATTTTTCCATAAGTGGAAATGGAATAATTTAATTTGATTATGTATACATCCCCACCCACGGCTCCGGGATATGCGTGAGCACCTTATTTTTAGCTTCACATACATCCTTGACATTAAAATCTCCTTGGCAAAATCCTCCCTTCCAGAGCTTAATTTTTTTTTGGCTGACTGTGAGTAGAGTCATTAAAATGTTCTGTATATTTTCATAGCATTCCATTCCTCATTACGGTATTAACTCAAAGGCTGCCTGTTTAAGGTCATGGTGGCAATTCTCCCATAAATTCTCTTTTCAAGTCCATCTGACCGTAGGGAACAAGTACCTCTTTAGGCAGAAATCAGATTCTTCGGCCACCATCTTCATGACAATTATTCTCTGAAGCTGAGGAACCTGGTAATCTAGAGTTCTATGTCCACACAACAGTTGTGAAGGCTGTTTTCCTTTCTGTCCAATCAACTAAACTTGAGGAACCCCACAAGCCTGTTGAGCAGCTCAGAAGTGCTTTTCAGTGTCTCCCTTTAAATCAAGAGGTGCCACAGAAGGCCCACAAAATTGTTAAAATAGCTGCCTACACATGAACCAATTAGCGGGGTAGAAACTGGCAGGCGTCCCGGGCAGCAATATGGAGCCCAGGTCCTCTTCACGGATGCTTTCCATCCCTGCCGAGTCCTCTTGGCCGAAGGTGGCCTGTGTCATCATCTTTCAGGAAGTCTTCAATTAAGGGAGAGTGGGCACGCAGGGCTTTGCACTGTTTACAAACTGTGGATGTGGTTTTGTGACTATTGTGACACTGCGTCTCTCACCTCTGACCCCCATAAGACTGGACATCAACAAAATAAGGGGACAATTGCTGCAGGATAAGCTGCCACTAACTTGAAACTGGCTTTATATTAGCTTGCATTCTGGACCCTTCATTTCCACATATCTGCTGAGTTTGGAGGGTGATGATTTAAACATTAAAAGGACACTGGGAATCATTGATCATACGACCTTGGAGGAAACACGTCATGTCTCTGAGCATCGCCTGTCTCATCTGTAAGATGGGTAGGGCCAGAATAAGGGAGGAGACAGGAGCAGAGGTTCCTTATAGACAGACAGTGGCTCTGAGATTTTGAGGAGCTTCTGGGGTCCTTTCCCCGGCAGGGCAAAGGCTCAGTGACTCAACATTAAGTCATTTTCCCTTTAGTGCTTCCATCTCCATCACATGAACCCAGACAAATAGCGTTTCCCAACTAGGAAGTAGTGGGGGCTCTCAGAGAAAATAAATAGTTTAGCATTATGATGTGACTCTTTGTAGCATCTGACACCCAAGCGGAACCAGAGAAGCCAGCAGGGTGGTGTATAAAATAAAATGCTTCCTTCCCTGACCAAGATGTCAAGGATGACCATCGTTCCATTATCACATAGCTCCGGGGACAGGTCAAAACAAGGCTGACAACAGTAGATGTGCTAAGCATATGCAGCCACACTACAGAAAATAAGTCTCCACTTTGTTGAACTAAATTGAATATGAATGATAAAAGCTTCTCTACTTTCAGGGCATATGTGGAGCATAATTTAATTGAAGTTTAATTTCACCAAGCAACATCTTCCCCTTTTCCCCCCCAGAAAACAGTAATCATTTTTTAACGACTTTCATCTGTGATTAATCATGAGCACAAAGTCCCATTAAAACCAGACCAACGTGCTGCTTCGAGTTTCCCCACCTCAACCAGTATGTATCCAAAAAGGACCCCACCCCTTGGGCAGCCACTTAATCCAAAAAGGCCACATGCCTGGGTCTGCTGGGGAAACAGGAAAACAAAACTATTCTTAGCAGGAAAGAAGAGGATTCTGCTCTTCTGGAATGGTCCCCGGCTTGCCGCAGACCTGCGGGAAGCTTGGCTCTGCTTTGGCCTCTTCGTCGTCATTTGCGTGTAGCTCTTCAGTGTTCCCTACAGCCTTCCAATGCATCTGAATGAAAGTATGGCCCTCGCTGTTAAACTTATGCTCCATTTCTCTGCGACTGCCTTTTAAAGATGCACTGTCTGCATCGGGGCTGGCCCAGCTAGCATCTTAGAAGTGCAATTCCATCCTCGTGGAATGCTAAAGTCTTGGGTCACCTACTCTCAGAGTGCTTGGGCTGCCTAGAGACTCCCGAAAGATTCCCAGAGGGTGACTCCAAATTCCTACACACAAGCGAGTATAATCTAGAAGTGCTTAAATGTGGTTAGATTGCTGCAGGGTGCTCGGTTACCTTCAAGAAGGTAGAATGTAGATTAGTATTAAACATTGATACACTGAGACTGCACGTTATGATTTCAGGGTAATCGCTAAAAGAACAGAACTAAAGTATACAACTTCCAAGCTAAAAGGGAAGGTTGATTGGTAAAATTGCTCCAACTCTTCCTGGTCCTCCTACCTAACTTCCCAGCCTCTGACAAAGCACAGTTCTACTCTCTGCTTCCATGAAATCAACTTTTATAGATTCCACACATAAATGAGATTATGTGGCACTTGTCTGCCTGTGACTGACTGATCTTGTTTTACATAATGTTCTCTAGATCTGTTCTTATCACTGCCAATGACAAGATTCCATCTGTCCTCCCAGCTGATTGTACCTCCCCATGCTACGCCCCACTCACCTGCGAATGAACACAGTCATTCCATACTTTGCTACTGTGAACATTGCTGTACCCCAGAATGCTGTTCAGTTATTATATGTCCGTCAAAACTTTTCCAAAAGTCACTCAAACAATACAAAAGAAGGCAAGAAAAGAGAGAAACAGGAACATAGAGCACTTGAACATAGATTGGAAGATGGTAGATTTTTATCCAAATATAGCGGTAATTACAATAAATCCAAAAAGATTAAATGTTCCAGTTAATAATCCAGGATGGTCAGACCAAATTTGCTTTGAAAGAAACAACTAGCTATTGTTTATACAAGAGATGCCTGAAATATAAGGATACAGACAGTTTGAAAATAAAAGATGGACCAAGGTAGTTCACAGGAACAGTTAACTAAAAGAAAGCTGATTATGCTGTATTAATAAAAACTAAATAAAGTTGAGAGTATAAAGCATTAGTACAGTTAAACAGAAACACTTCCTTCATGTTTTCATTTAACAAGACAAAATAACAATTCTAAATTTCTACTCATTTGAAAACACAGTCTCAAAACACATTTTAAAAAGTTGTCAGAAGTGTAAGAAAATAAAATAGAAAAATAGGAAAACCCACAACCATAGTGGAGAATTCGATCACACTTAATTCCAGTAACTAAAGCAGACAAAATTAAGAACGTTTTGTTTAATCTGAACATGGGCAACACAGGAAGAGAGCTTACCCTACCACCCCAGAAGAGATTTTTTTTTTAAGCTCACATGAAGATTTTACAACAGTTCACCATATGTCTGCTCATAAAAGAAGCTTCAAAATTTTCACAAGTTTAAATTTATAGAGTCAGGCTTTTCTGATCACAATACAATTATGCCACAACTCAAAAGAAGTAAGAAAATTAGAAAATTCCCAGAGGTTTGGAAAGTAGAAAATACATTCCCAATAACTTTCTCAAAGAAGAAAGCACATGAATATTAGAAAATAATTTTACTGGAAGTTAATGAAAGGATTATAATATTAAAATGTGTGTGATATAGATAAAACAATACTTAAGAGAAGAGAGATTAAAAATCAGTAAACAAATCATCTATTTCAAGAAGTTAGAAAAATTCACCAAAATAAACACAAGGGAAGTAGAGGAATTAAATAGTAAGAGTAAAATTAATGCAATAAAAAAAGACTCATATGAACATGGTGGTGCATACATCCCTGTGGTATGACGATTTTAATTCTTCTGGGAAGATCCCCAGTAGGGGAATAGCTGGGTCAAATGGAACTTCCAGTTGTAGTTTTCTGAGGAATCTCCATATTGATTTTCACAGTGGCTAGACCAGTCTACATTCCCACCAACAGTGGAGGAGGGTTCCTTTTTCCCTGAAGCCCCACCAGCACTTGCTATTGGTTGATTTTTCCATATACGCATGTTCGTAGCAATACAATTTGTAATAGCTAAGTCTTGGAAACAACCTAAATGCCCAACAACCAATGAATGCC
Source organism: Hystrix cristata (assembly GCA_004026905.1). Lineage (NCBI taxonomy): Eukaryota > Metazoa > Chordata > Mammalia > Rodentia > Hystricidae > Hystrix > Hystrix cristata. Next base: position 10,581 of record PVJO010023590.1, on the reverse strand, counting down.
TAAAGAAAATGTGGTTTTTCTACACAATGGAGTACTACCCAGCCATAAAAAGGATAAACTAGAGCCATTCGTATATAAATGGATATTCCTTGAGAACATACTTTTAAGTGAAATAAATCAGACACTCATGAGTACACATCGAATTGTTTCTCTGATATGAGAAACCATAACTATAAATAAGGACAAAGAGGTGTAATAGATATTATATAAAAGGAAGATAATATACAAAGGAGAAGAGAACTAGAAAAAGAGAAGGGGGAAAATCAGGAAGGGAAAAAAAGGAAAGAAAAGGGAAAGGGAAAATATGGAAAATTATGAATGAACCTGCTGTAAATAGGGAGGGAGGGAACAGAGGGGAGGGGTGGGGAAGAGGAGGAAGAACCAAGATGCATCATGTATAGGTACAAAATAAATGTGATGAATGTGACCATTGTATGTAAAATGTACCAATACATGTTCTTGGCTTAAAATAAAAATTAAAAAAAAATTTTAAAAAGACTCATAAAAGAAAGCTTCAGCAAAGGTATAATTCTGTTCTTGATTAACTAGTTAATAAACGTCTAGTGAAGCCAGCCAAAGGAAAAAAGAAGGCATAACTAAGCAGTAGTTTTTAAAAGACATCATTATAGATCTTGGAGTCAATAAAGAAGAGAATAGTATGATCAGATACACATACATGAGATAACTTACTATAATTAAGAAACAGAAAAACAGTGTAATAACTACAAGAGACTGTGCCTTTGGTAGTGAGTTCTACCAACATTTCAGGATGAAACAGCTCCAATTTTATATATTCTTCAGAAGAACAGAAAAAAGATGGCTCCTAATATTATGTATAAGCCTATACAAATCTTACCACAAGATTCTACAAAGACATTGCAAGAGAAGAAAAGTACGGGTCAACTTTGTCATAAAAATAACGCAAAAATTCCAAATAAAATATTAGCAACTAAATCCAGCAAAATATAAAAAGGCTAACATATGTGAACAAATTGAATTCATTCCAGGAAGGCAGTGTTGACTGAATATTAGAAAACCACTCCCAACTTATTACATTAATAGATCATAAGGTAAAACTATATCACACACCTAATGAATGTAGGAAATTCTTTTGATAAAATTATATGGCTTTCACAGATGAAAAAAGATTTTTGAAGCTTGAAGAAAATTTCTTAAGCCTTTGAAATTTATTTAGAGAAAATATTTTACTTAATGGTGAAACTTTGAAAATGTTCCCTTTGAAATAAAGAATGAGCAAAGAAAGCCATCATCCCCATTTTTAATCAACACTGTACTGTCAGACAATATAGTGAAGATGAGAGGAAATGAGATAAAAGTACATGGATTTCATATATATATATATAGAGAGAGAGAGAGAATTAATTACTAGAATTATTACTAGAATTAATCAGGAAGTTTATTAAGGTTTCAGGATACAAAACCAACACTGAAAAATCAATATCATTTCTACCTGACAGCAACAAATGGAAATTAAAGTCTCTAAGTTGTTATTTACAATAGCTTTAAAAGATGAAGTTCCTGAGAATAAACTCTCTAGTGTGTAAATCTTTATGGAGACATCATAATACTATCAAGAGATATTAAAGAAAAACTAAATATAGAAATAACCATGATTATTATTTGAAAGACTGAATTTCATGAAAGTAATCAATTCCTCTGTGATTGGTCTTTAAAGACTCAATAGTTACTTTTCTTGTTACTGAGACAAAATACCCAACACCCAAAGTTAAAGGAGGAAAGGTTTATTTTGCTCACAGTTGGTAGAAGTTTCAGTCCTTAGGTGGCTGACTCCAGGGCAGGGTGGCATGGCGGAGGGACATCACAGCGGAGAAACAGTTCATGGCAGGAAGAAGACAGCAAAAGCAAGCAAGAAATGAGCCACAGGCCACCTTAGCAGCTTCTTTCTGCCCCTTTCACATTCAATCTAGGCTACTAGGCTTAGAGTGGGTGCCAAACCAGTCATCAGACAGATCTGGTAATCATCTGCCCTTAATCCCAGCACCCTTAATCCTAGGATTGCACCATGAATCAATCACACACTCTAGATCCAGCCACCTCTGAAAAGCCCCACCTATGACCACATAAGGCTTGGGCAGAGGGCGGGATCTAAACACAAGCTATAATAAAGTCTCAAAGTAATTTTGCAGAATGCGACAGAGTGACTCTAAAACGTCTATTGACACAAAAAGGGTAAAGAATATCCGAGGTACTCATCTACAAAGAAAAATGTGAGTGCCTGCCAGACCATAAACAGATCTTATCATGATACTATAATATTGAAAGTTGTGATACTGGCTTTAAAGTAGACAAATCAGCAAATGGTGGAGAGAGAGAATACAGAAAAAGTGTCCACATTATGTACTGGACAATTTGATTTATTTCAGAGGTATTGCTGCAGAAGGATGGGGAAATATACAGTGCTAAGAAAATTGGCTGTTTGTACACAAAAGAGTTAATAGGACCAAAAGCAAAAGACAAAATAGGCTTGAAGAAATAGTAAATATCCATAAGATCTCAGGATGGGTGGCAGCTCTTAAAACACAAAACCACTACTCATGAAGAAAAATATTAAAAATTTTGATTACTTAAATTCAAAACTTGTGTTCATCAAAAGATATCATAAAAAGGTGAAAAGATAAGCTGTACGATGTGATGTGATTAGTATTTATAGTACATAAAAACTCAGGCAAATCAATTAGAAAACAAAAGAAAACAAAAGTAGACAAATGACTTCAGAAAGAGGTTATTTAAGTGGCAAAAAGCTTCTGCAAACGTGTTAAATCTTATTAAAAACTGGGGGGAGTAATTATTTAGTAAATTAAAGCAGAATGTAATAGGAGTACATACCTACCAGATTAGCAAAAATTTAAAACTCTGGCAGTATCAAGAGTTGACTGGAAAATCAGAAATTATCATCTTGTGCTTATGGTGGGGGGTATACTTGGTACAAACATTCTGGAAAATTATGTGTCCATCACTAGCAAAATAAGGATTCCTTGAGACCTTAGAGTTCCATCTGAAGTTCCACACCCTATAAAAGTACATAATTAGGGACATCATAATATATGTGAAAGAATATTTACCCCAAATAGCATTGAGCATCGGAGCCACAAATTGAGGGAAAAATCAGTGCCCACCCACAACTGAATGAATAAATAAATTATGGAATTCCATGTAACGGAATCCTTCATGGCAACAACAAAATAGAGAGACCACAGCTGCTTGCAACAGGATAAAAATCTTTGAAATGTAAGGTGAAGAGCAAAGACAACACGAGATGCCACGTGATTCCACATATATAAACAGCAAGCCAGCCAAAATCGCACACTGTCTTATATGATGCACACGTAGCTGATAACACTGGAAAGCAAAGCAAGAAAACTACCCTTTATCAAAGCACAAACCGAGCCTCTTCGTGTGGCAGGCGGAGGCCGGTGTTTGGGGAGGGTTTGTAGAAGGAGGCAGGCAGGTTCTATTTTCTGTTCTCGGTGCCAGGTTCCAGGGTGTTCACTTGATTCTGCACGACACACGGAGAAGGGAGCCACACTGGAACAGAGGGGTGATCGATTGGGTCTCAGTTACTTGCGTTAAAAAAGCAGAGATGGCTGAGAGATCCGTTTCCACATTCAGAGCCATCATCTATCATTAGCACCAGTGATAGCAGCAGTGTGGATGCCAACATTTTTCAAAGTCTGCAGAAACCTGGCTCCTCCACAGGGCCCTGTGAGTCAGTTCAGCAGAAATCAATATCCAAGCTCTGTTCTCCTTGCCTGCGGAGGCGGCCTGGAGTCCTCCAGCGTTTGCTCCTGGCCTCCCACTTCCACAGCTATCTGCAGCATCTCTCCCTGCGCCCTTCTGCCCTCCCTCGCCCTCCGCCGGAGAGGCATGTGTTGCCCCCAAGCACAGCTGCACACAGCAGCCTCCAGAGAGGCTGTGCTGTGGGCGAGGGGGCGCTGGAGACGGTGCTGCCCTGGTCCCGGAGAACTAAGCACCTAGGAAGGTATGCTGTGCCGGTGTGGGCGGCTGGGAGAAACACGGCAGGGCGAGTGGCACAACTTCCAGTCTCCATAATGACCTGACAGGCTTTGAGGAGGCTGATCAGAGGGTTCTGATCCTGACTGCCTCGTGAATCACCAAAGGAGTTAAAAAACATTTACATATATATATATATATATATATATATATATATATATATATATATATGTAAATTGGTGGGGCTCCAACTGTAGAGACTCTGATGCACTGGGTTTGGGGGAGATCAGGGGATCCCTATTTGTAGCACAGCCTAGGCAGGTGGCTGCCATGCAGGCAGCTTGGGTACGGCCCTTAATGGGCTGGTGCTTAGGTGCCATCAATCAAAACCTCCCCGCGTCCATCCATCCAGTTTCCCCGGGTCCATCCTGACATCCTGAACACAAATGTGTTCTCCTAAGAGTCCAGCTTCATTAACTCTTGCCACTGTCCAGAGAGCCGCGGGTAAACGCGGGCCACCTCTTATTCTTTTTCTCCAGACTAAGTGCATCTTTTCATGAAGCTCGACCCTAATCTAAACTAGTTTTACACATGTATAGAAACTCAGGAGAGAGCCAAGTGAAGACATACGGCCCTGGGCTTATATGGTGTCTTGGAACAAGGAAAGACATTTCTGCATTGAGATTCCAAGGGCCGCAATGTGTCACACCAGCGCAACACACCAGTGTGACACTAGATCAAACCCTCTAGACCAGACACTCTGGACTTTTGGCTTCGAAATGACTGAAGAAAACCGCTATGCTTGTTCATACAGATCACATTCGTGATATTTATTACATCACAAATGAAAACCCAGAAAATACTTATGAATCATTTACACACAATAACAAACTTAAATATTAACGTAATCTGTTTTAGATGAAAAGTAACCACATTTTCTAAAAAATAGTGAGAAGACTGTCATTGTTTTAACTTTTTGCAAGTTTCTTTAAGTTTGGCTTAGTAGAAGACAGCTGGATTTTCATAGCTTCTGCATTCAAGCTGGATTTTCATAGCTTCTACATTCAAGCGGTATGTTATTTCGATGGAAATGTACAAAGAAAATCAGGCCCCACACAAATGTGCAGTAAGGGAAAATAAAGCAGTATTTTAATCAGCTTCTACACTTAATATATTGTGGCACAGCTCACCGTAACACCTGGAAAATTCTGCTCCGCATATGAGAGAAGAGAAATGAAAAAGGGGAGTAATATCTTGGTGCTACGAAACAGTGGCATCCTTCTAGACCTCTTGGAAGGCTCTCAGACTGTGCTCGCATCTACGTTCTGGAACACACTGTAAAGACACCTCAAAGAAACACAGTGCCTGCTGCCCCGCGTGCCGGGCGAGGGTGCCGGGGAGGCCGGGAGAAGGACCAGCCAAGGGCCGCCTCTGGTCCCACGGCCATGGCCAGCCGGCTGAGGCTTTGGCCAGGCAGCACACGCTGTGCCCTCTGCCTCTGCAGGCACTGAGGACTGGGGCCAGTGACATTGGCAGCGGTTTAGGGCTCCGCGTGTGGCAACAGCGGTGCCCTTCCTTCAAGTCAGGGCAGCCTGCGCGTGTCCCGCCCCCTCAACCTCATCACCTCCGCCCACCCACCCTTCCTCCTCTCCAGCCACTGGCCTCCCTGCTGTCCCTGGAGGACACCTGCTCCAGACACGCCTGAGCAGCGCCCTCCCCACTGAGAGTACACTGCCCCCAGGCCAACCTGTCCAGCCGCCTTGCTCCCAAATGGCACTTTTTAAAGTAAGGCCCACCCGGGCTACATTATTAGTATGAAGGTGGTCAGCCTAGAAATCCTGATTCCCCAGAATGTTGTTTCTGTTCCGCTTTTGAGTTGGGAGGGGGGTGGCGTTTTTGTTTTGTTTTGTTGTTTGCATTAGCACGGATCATCTTTGAATATATTTTAATTACTTACTGGCTGTGTGTATCACTTATTGTCTATATTTTCCATGAGATACAAATCTTTCTCTTTCTTGATTGCCATCATGTCCCCAAGGCCAGAAAGTGCACAGGTGAGCAGCCGCCAGTAACTATTAGTGTCTCGGATGCACAAGTGAGATTTACACGTGGGGCGGGGAAGAAACAGCACCAGCCCTCCAGGAAGGGAAAGGTGGAGCTGACCAAGCTGTTCCTCCTCCTCCGGGTGGCCGAAGGGGACCTGGAAATTGGGGACACAGTAGGTCCACAGTGAGCAGAGACACTGGGAATGGGGGAGACGAACCCACCACAGACACCCCCAGCTGTCTGTCCTCCACTCTTCAGTCCTTGGTCAGCCAGGGCAGTGACCGTTCTCAGAGGTGAGACCCAAATTCCATCCAGATCCCTCTTCACAAGGCCCAGACCCAGCAGCTGCTCCTGCGCCCTCTTCCCCTCAGCAATTAATGTCTGTGTTGTGCTCCTTTTTGCTTTCTCGGCCCTTTGCTCACCACAACCAACTCCCTGCCTCGGGCCCTCTCTGTCAGAGGCATCTAGTGCACTTTCTCTGCCTGACCTGAGCCCATGCTACAGCTCACTGGGGGGGGGTCCTCTGTGGACCATGAGTGGAAAAGTCAGGATTTTTTTGCCCTAAGAATGCTTACGTTTCAGAAAAGTTGACAAATTAAATCTATCACAAGGCTGAAAATCTATTCCCCACTCCATCTCCCCTTCCTAATTACATCTGTCCCCATTGTTTGCTATAGCCAGGGTGACCATGCATCCCAGTTCTCCCAAAGCAGTCTGGGTTGTCTTGTTGTTCCAGCACAATTTTTAATGCCGCCTCCCTTCTCTTTTGGAATTGCTCTAGTCTGGGCGGCAGATTACATGCTCCTCTAAATATAGATCATTAAATGTTCTATATGAAATTCAGTGACAACATTAAGATACTCCAGCAATAAAACATCAATTACAAGATGTCCCAAATTTGAGTACCAAGCCCTTCTCATCATGAATTTTCTAGGAAAAAAACCTTAAAGTTCAATGATTAAATTCAGTCATTAAGTTAAAGTACAAAGATATTAAAGTCCAAAATCATATTCTCTTTCCCTTGTGATTTAAAGTTCAAAGAATATTGAAGTTCAAAATTCATCCCAACTTCTGTATTTTATTTCCCAGTTTCTAGACCATGCACCAGTTACTGGAACTGAGGGGTCTGAATTAGGCTTTCACTTCCCCGTGAGAGTTTTGAAGAAAGTATGTCGGTGGGGAAATTAAAACCACACCCTTATTACTAAAAATGCAGCCAGTCCTTGCAGGTGACAGGGACAATATGCCCTTGAGTTGGCCTGGTCTCCCTACCCAGCAAACACAGCTGTTATCCACCAGAATCTGCATCTCCCTTCCTCTGGGCACAACAGTACAGTGTGTTTCTTGGCCTCTCATAATTAATTTTAAGTCATGTGACTTATAAAATCACCAGGATCACACGATTAAGTTTTGGCAAATGAGATGTGGGAAAAGTCATGCACAACTCCAAGGATTGTCCATAAATAATAGGTCCCATAAGCATTTTTTTCTTTTTTTTTTCCCCCACATTTTCAAGCTGAATAGAGTAGAGCCTGTGATGTTAGAAGGAGGCACAGTCCCAAAATGGAAGAATACTGGGACTCTGAAGTATTGTGTGGCCCAGGGCCTGTCTCTCTACCATCAACCCATTCAACAGTGATGTGAGTGAGAAAAAATGTATTTTCTCTTAAGCCACTAAATTTCTGGAATGTGTTGGTTTCAGTGAGTCTTAGGCTGTTTCCTGTTACTATGACAAAATACCAAAGACTGTTTTATAAACAGAAGAGGTTTACCTACCTTGCCATTCTGGAAGTCCAGCCTAGGCTTCTGTTGATGGTATCACAAGGTTGAGAAAGGGTGGGATGGAGATGTCACACAGCAAGAAGAGAAGCAAGAGGGCGAGCTGAGGAGATCCAAACTTGCTGTAGGACGACCTGGTACCACAGAACCAACCCAGTCCCAGGGAGTGAGAACTTGCTGCCCAGAGAGAGGCATCGGTCACTTGTGAGGACCACATTCCCTCTGTGGTGGACTTATTGTGGTCGACTTGAGCCAGAAGGCCCAGCTGGACTGAGTTCTGGGCTTACAGGATCCACCTGAGGATTGTTACATAAAGCAGAGTGGGGGCAGAAGCTAATTGGCGGGCTGTTTCCCAGGAGAAGCTCTGCTGCAGCTGGTTCTCCTGAAGGGAACTCAGCTGTTCTCGTCGAGAAAGGAGCTCAGGGCCTTGCTGTCATCAAGAATGGCTGCTGTTGCTTTGGGGGAGCTCTGGTCTTTATCTCTGCTGCAAGCATCATACCCTGGTTCCAGTAAAGGCTTCTTCAGCCATCATCTGTAGACACAGATGTACACAGGACAGTGCTGTGGGCTCCCAGCCCTTGATAGGATCTTTTGGGTCTCCAGTGCCTAAACATTCAGCACTTCCTGCATTTGGCTTGTGGGTGAATATTGTAACTTATACATGTCCTCTATTAAATCTGCTCTCTTACAAACCATTGACTCTAGGAAAGTTACCCAAGACACCCTCTTTCACCAGCCCGCTGCCTCAGTACTGTCTACCATGTCCTGAGCAAAGCAGGGCACAGCAGAGGACCCACCCCGCCTACCCCGCCAGGCCCCGCCGCAGTTGCCCACGAGACAAGGGGATGAGTGCAGAGCGGGGTTCGTGGTCCCTGTTCACACCGATCGGGGAGCTCTAAACTGGGAATGAGGGAGCCTCTTTCCAGAGGCAAAACTAACCTCCATCCAGACCAAGGAAACAGCTCCATGCTACACATGCATCTCCCCCTCGTGGCCCTATATCCCCGACCCCCACTCCCCGCTCTTCCTCGCCCTTCCCAGCCACTCCACCCTCAGAGCCCACCCGTCTCTGCTCAGCACACGGATCGGGAGATCCTCGGTGCATTGTTTTTGAAAAATGCTGGTATTTCCTGACCAACAACCAAGCTCTTCCTGAGGGAGGTCCGGAGTTACGGTAAAGGAAAAGCCGTTGCCAGCAAGACCCACACCAAATTGAAAAATCTTCCAGGCCACATGCAGAAACAGTGAAATTTTTCTTCAAGGACTTCATGTTGCTGGTGAAAAGTTCGTTAGTTTTCTCTTCTGCCAGGAAGGAGAGAACTGAGTCACGTCTTCAGTGTTTCCTCCATCCAGAAAGCAGACAGCTTCCTTCTGCCTGAGGCCTGCATGAGAGGCCTCCGGCAGCCCACAGCAGCTTCTGCTGCGAAATGGCATCATCCCTCTTCCCAGAGATTTCTCACTTCATTCCAGGAGCGAGGAGGATGATGGATTTTCCTCTGGAAATAAGAAAAGGGTCATCAGGGACATGAATAGAGCTGTAGCTTCTTCCACAAGCAATGTCTCTTTAGACACTACGGAGCAAGCGGCTTCCCTCTCGGTAGTGTCCTTGTGCCCCGTGTCTCCTGCCTGAGTCGCAGGACGAGTGCGGAACAGCAAGGTGTGCCGAGGAGGCGGCCCAGGCCTGCATGAGCAGTGGACCTCACACCTCCCGTCTTCAGAATCAGTAGCACAGGAAGCTGTGATGTGTTGCGTTATCTCGGTCTTCTCAAAAACAAAGAGGTCAGTGCAGAAACCAAGTGAGATGAGTCTCAGACTGACAGTGCGAATCGCCAAGAGCTCTGGTAGGACTGCCCAGCAGCAGAATGTGGTGAACCAGCTACCATGGGTGTGAGCAGGAGAGCTGGCTTCAGAAGCCGGGACAGCAGCCCTGGGGCTGTGGCCGAAACAGAAACAGGGGGTTCTGGAGCCCCCATTCCTCTTTGGCTAGAAAGCCAACCAGGGGTGAAGCCAAGGAAAGAGACTGGGCACACAGCGGCTGGACCCCCAGCCTGAGCCCTGAGGCCTGCCCTGGCACAGCAGAGTCCTCCTGGCCCAGCACATAGGGCCGGGGATCACGCCAGCTCCATGCAGAGGACTTAACGCTAACAGAGAGGGCTGGGCCATCTGCTCCAAGGAGGCACAGGCTTGGGTATGGGAAGCCGCCACTCCACCAAAAGGTGCCCCACACTCGGAGGAATGAGTCCCCTTCTGCTCCTGGGAACATGGCCCCTCTTGCTGTCCCGCAAGGGAGCGCTGCCCCAGGATAGCAGCGCTGCCCCAGGATGGCAGCAGACAAGACTATGAATAGACAGTGTCCAGGAAAGTGTCCTGCATTACCAGGAGGAGGCAGACATCAGTAGACCTCGGATTAAACAATAAAATGACAATTCAAACAAAACGACAAAGTAATTCAAGAGGAGAAACACAGGCCCAGTCATTGAGGCTGCTTTAAACTGATTCTTCTAGGAGGCCAATCTGATGACTTCAGACCCTGTTGGAAGCCTCCGGCTGTCCTCCAGACCCCTACCTCGCCTGAGCTCAGAGGTGATTAACTACTGCTGCACTAGGGTCCGTGCCATCGTTTGCAGACCTCCATTTGCACCAAGCACCGCTGGGCCTCTCTGCTTTCAGAACAACTTTTATAAATCTCCAAATCCATCGGCAGCACTCCTCACTTCTAGAGCATTCGGTGGCTTCCAACACCTTGGTGGCTGAAGTCTAAAC
>PVJO010023589.1:0-25909 GCA_004026905.1 Hystrix cristata | reverse complement strand
GTTCTCCCTGTATAGTTCAGATTGGCCTTGAACTCACTATGTAGCCCAGGCTGGCCTTGCACTCTTGGTGATCCTCCTGCCTCAGCTTCCCAAGTGCTGGGATTACAGACATGTGCCACCATGCCCAGCTCATGGCTTCTCATTTTAAAGGCTAGACATCATATTTATAATCTGCAAGCAAAATGAAATTATCCTGGATCTGGGGATGCACCTCAGTGGTAGAGCACTTGCCTAGCATGTGTAAGACCCTGGGGTTCATCACCAGCCCTGAAAAAAAAATCAGCCTGAGCTGGGCATGGTGGCACAGGCCTGTAATATCATCACTTTGGAAGGCTGAGGCAGGAGGACTGCAAATTTGAGCCTAGCCTGGGCAATTTAGTAATATAGTGAGATCGTGCCTCTGAAAAAAAAAATTAGCTTGGTACAGACAAGGGATTAGATTGCGGGTCAGCAGACCCAGGCCCCATCCGAGGTTAGCCACCAACTCTGTGATCTTGCCAGGTGAGGCTCTGGGCAGGATCGGGTGGTGTGAGGCCCCAGCCAGGCCCATGAGCCTGAGCTCTAGTTTGAGAAATGCTAGTGGGCTCCTTCACAAAACAAAGAGCTTCACCCCAGAATTAATTCTTAATGACAAGAGATATATCCTGTTATCTCTATCAAGTGTCTGTCTCTCTGGGGCATAATGTCCCCTTGCTGGCAGCTGAAGGCAACATATACTCACACACACATGCACATTTTGGGGACAGTTTTCCTCTAATCGATTCCCTGACCCCCCTGGCATTCTTAGAAACTGGCTCTGGGAAGGCCCCGGGCTCCAGGCAGGGCCTGTCAGGTGGCAGACACCTCAGCCAGGATGCAAGGGGGCTTGGCAGATGCCCAGTGCAGGTGAGTGGTGTGGGGCTTTGGTGGGGACCAAAGCTGCTGGGTGTTGAGGGGTGTGAGGGCTGGGACCTCATCAGTACCCCAAGGAGGAGCGAACCTGGCCAGGGTGCTCCTCTGCTGGGCTGTGCCCCAGTTCCCTGCCCTGCAGATCTCCCAGTGGATGGGAAGATGAGGAGTTGAAGGAGAGCCAGCAAGAGAAAGGAGAGGGGTCAGCGTACATTCCTGTGACATCTGGGCCTCAGAGACTGGAGTGTGAGTGGAGGTGGGCTGCGGGGCTGTGCCACCTCCCTGCGGATGGCACTCTCTTCCCACCTTCCTGGTCCTCCCACCCGAGGTCTGCCCTCAAGCCACCCTGACCCTGGCTCTCTAGGTTGCCCATCCCTGGTACAGCCCTCCCATTTCTGCTTCCTCTCCACACTCTGGCCCATTTCCCCCCAGGACCCTGGACAGATGCACCCCTTCCTCACTGCTTCTACTACTTTCCTAACTTGTAGAACTTCACATCTTAGAGCACTAAGGTTTGTTGAGAGCCTGTTACCTGCCAGTGCTGTGCTGGGTATTTTTCTTACCCCAGCTTGCTGCTCCTTAGATTCCCTCCCAGGCTGCCAGCCCTGGGAGCAGAATGGGTCCCCTGCTATCTGTTCGGCTGGCTTGAATTTACCCAGGTCTTCACTGAAGTGTGTGTCCTTCTGGGCACAGTGAGTCAGACCTTCCAGTCAGCTCGTGTTTACTGAGCACCTACCCGGTGGAGGGCACAGGCCGTGGGGCACCCACTGTGCACAGTGGCCAGTGTGTCCCCTGACACTCACCATCCTTCTTCCTCTCCTGGAGCGTTCTCTTTCCCACCATGGTGGACCTCGGTGTGGGGAGGCCTGTGATGAATGTATGTGACCCTCTTCTTCCAGGTCCAGGATGCACAGACCATCTTCCATTTGGAGGTTCAGGGCTCCCCAGAGTGGGATACCCCCATGTCCTGGTACACAGTGGCCCCCAAGGTAATAGGTGAGTCTCTGGTGGTGGGACAAGGGAGGTAGAAAAGCATGTGGCTTGGGATGGTCTTAATAGGACATGGCCAGTGTTAAAGCTAGAGAAGATGTGATCTGGTACTTGGGGTACAGGCCCCTGAGCCCCTTTGTCTTCGCCCTTCAGCAATTTGAACAGCCCTGGCCCGGCTCTGGAGGCCCTCGGCATGTCCTGCCTCCTGCATGGCCTGAGTGCAGGCCTCAGGGGAAGGCAGAGCCCTGCAGGAGGAGGAGACACAGAGCGCTCTCCCTCCTGCCCTGGGGTCCACTTACAGAGGTGAGGGCCAGGGAGGGCACAGGGGGCTGGAGCCAGGGCACATGGCCTCCTGCTCCTTCCCCGGATACCCTGCTGGCAAGCCCCTCCCTGCCTCCTCAGGTCATCCAGGTGGCCCAGGGAAGCCCTCAGCAGGAACCCTCTGAGGCGAGTCACCCAGTCTGGCTTCTGCACAATCATGTGACCTGCACACTTCAAGCAGGGACTTGGAGTTGGAGCTCTTTCCCAGGCCTTTGACCCTCCGTGAATGCAGGGAACACAGCACAGTCAGTGAGTGGGCTCCTGCGTGGGCAGAGTGCTGCCTTCTCAGACCAAGAGGGTCTCTTTACTCCTCATCAGGGACTCAGCAGGCAACAGGAAAAAGGGTGGCAAATTTCCCTTTTCTTTCTGGATCCAAACCTCATGATTGCTAAGGCCTTTGGCAGTGCCGAAAGTGTGACTTCTTCGGTAGGTGCCTTGGCGATTCTGGAGTCACTGACTTTCTCCAGATCACCTTTCCTCATAGGAGAAACGGGGATGTATGCTACAGAAGACATCTTTTTTTTTTTTTTTGAGAAAGTCCCACTAAGCCAGTTAAGTTGCCCAGGCTGGACTTGAACTTGCAATCCTCCTGCCTTAGTCTCCCAGAGTGTTGGGGAATTACAGCAGTGCCCCACCATGTGCAGTTTACGGAAGACATCTTGACCAACCCACGTACTCCACTTTCTGAGGCTTGCAGACTGTAGGATCATGAGGAATGCCAAGGCAAGCGACAATGACAGAACATGTATTGAACACTTAGAGCAAGCCCCGCATACTGCAGCCTTCAAGGGTTCCTTCTCACAAGCTTCAGAGGCACTGTTGTGATCCCCTTTCATGGATAAGGAAGAGACCCTCAGAGAAGCTGAGTAGTTTGAATTCCAGGTCACACACACAGTAGGTGGAGAAGCTTCAAACCGGACAGTGTGCACCTTCGGTCCTGCTGTGTGGCTCCCTCCCCTGGCCAAGCCTTGCTTAGCAGGCTGCTGTGATATTTTAGGTGTGCTCGTTCTGTGCATTATTGCAGGGAGCATTTAGTTAAATATTATATAAATAGATGAACTAAGTGTGAAAACAAGCACTGTTTCCGAAAACTTAGCCTGATCCTTAAAAGATATGATTAAGGTGAGTCACTGTTAAAAGCTGTTGCTGAATTAGATGTGAGCAAGATTACAAATTGGAGGAAAATCATAGGATTCTAGATGGATTACACACTCACATTGCTCCAAATATGCCCCTGTTGATTTGCTTTAAAGAAGTAGGAAAAAAAAAGACACAAACTGAAAATTGCAGGTGATTTGTAACTGATCAGGTTTATGCAGGAGAAAAGATCCTAGCCCCACTGTGCCAAGGAGTAAATGAACATATATTAAGTTGAAATAAAGTAATTCTTTCTGATTAGGTCCCAGATAAAGAAGCATAGGGGAGGCAAAAGTTAACCTCTACCCTTTAAGGGTATCTGTCTGGGCCTGAGAATTAAATTGACGTGAAACAGATTAACAGGAGAAAAGCATGCAGGTTTTCAAAGGTTTTGTGTGACACAGGAAGCCTCATAAGGAAATGAACATTCCAAAGAAGTAGCAAAACCTAAATGCTTTTATACTAGGTTGAAAAAAAGAGAAACAGTTGTGGAAAAGCAACTAAAAGATATGAGGAAGCTAGAGGAAGAGGAAGTCTGTTTATAAGACTTCTCTCCACTTCTGTTCCAACTTTGATGATCCTTCTTTCCTTTTCCCACAGGGAGGAAGTGTTTCATGTAACAGTCTTCCTTATTTTCTTCTTTTGTTCGTTCTTTATTTTGGGTGCTGGAGATCAAGCTCAGACGCTTGCGCTTTCTAGGCAAGCATTCTACCACTGAACTAAATCTCCAACTGCTATTTATTTATTTTTTGAAACAGGGTCTCACTATGTAGTTCAGGCTGGCCTTGAACTCACTATGTAGCCCAAGTTAGCTTTGAACTTGTGGTGATCCTCCTGCCTCAGCCTCCTGAGTGCTGGGACTACAGACATGTACTATCACACTTGGCTTATTTCTTGCTTTAAAGAAAAGGGAGGTTACAGTGGTCTCTTGTTTTTACTTTTTTCAAGCGACTTTAGCCCAAAATAATCTTTACATCATAGTGGCTTATTGGGAGGTGGCATATTCTGCACCTTTCCCGGGTTTCTACTATACTCAGAACTACTTTACAGGAAGATTTTGAGGATTTATTAAGATATTTGTAAAGGACCTACTATGTGCTAGGGACACAGCTGATAATCATTTATATAAGCTGTTATGTAAATAGAGCTTATTATCTTGTCATGTGCCAAGATACCTTGTTTAGTATGTAGGCTGAAAAAAATGGCCCATATAATAGTGCCCCTAAACAGAGAATTTTCCCACAAAACCAGCCCAGCGGTGATATAGTCGCTCCATGAAGCTTGGGGGACCCCAATAGGATGCTTTGCCATTTTTTTCTGCTTTTCTTTTCTATTTTTGTCAGTACTGGGGATTGAACCCAGGGCCTTCACACTGAGCTACATCCCAGATCTTTTCATTTCCTGTTTTGAGACAAAGTTCAGGCTGGGCTTGAATTTACAATCCTCCTGCCTCAGCCTCCCAGAGTGCTGGGATTACAGGTATGTGCCACTATGCCCAGCTCTGATAAACCTCTTACAGTCAAAAAGAATAACAGAAGGGTAGTGAAAAGCAGGTGGGTTTTAGCCTTTCTCACTGAACTAGGTCTGATGCAGAATAATTCTAGTAGAGAAAGAGGATCTTCACTCCACTTGTGTCTTAGCCTTTTTGTAATAAAATATCACAGACTGAATGTTTAAACAGTAGTACTCTAAAGGCTGAGGCTATCCTTGGCGATTTAGTGAGATACTGTCGCAAAACAAAATATAAAGGGTTGGGATGTAGCTCAGTGTTAGAGCGCTTGCCTAGCATGGGGATTGCCTGGGTTCAGCCCCCAGTACTGGGGAAAAGAAAAAAAAAAAAGACTTGGGTATTTGTCTTTCTCAAGATTTCTAATAAAATATTACTGTGACTTCGGACCTATGGTTTCAATCACATTTTTAACCATAGCTTATGCAACCTATTTAAGGTTTATAGTACGGAAGTACAGTATGATATTCTGGTTAAAAAAAAAAAGAACAGGTAGGAAAGGGGCTGGGGATTTATTTAGCTCAGTGGTAGAGCACTTACCCTCAGTGGTAGTGTGCAAGACCCTGAATTCGATCCCCAGCCAACCTCCCGTCCCCCACAAAAGAAGAGGTAGGGGAAACTGATGTCGTGGAGACAGGGCTCCTAAATTCTTTAAAACGCGTATTAGCGTACATAAGAACGCTGGTCAAATGTACCCAGCAGGTGGAGAGCCCAGGTCAGAAAAGGGTAAGGCAGGGGCCTAGGCGTTTCGTTTCTCTTGCTGGGGGTCGAACTCAGAGCCTCACACAGCTAGGCAAGCCCGCTACCCCTGAGCTCCATCCGCAGTCCCTCATACAGCTCTCTAAACAACTACGAAGCCATGAATGATTACCAAAGCGCGGTTGGGAGCAAAGCACCTGAGTTCATCCAAAATGTGGGCATCTGTCCACGCTCTCGGGCAGGGCTGGGATGCACCCGTGACAGAGGGCGCTCTGCCTGGCCCGCTCGGCTAGAGCGCGCTCGGAACTCAGCATCACGCAGCCGAGGGCCCCGGAACCAGAGAAACCAGAGCGCGCCGCTAGCCGCCCGACCGCTTCCGGAAGGCGCGCCGCCGGTCCAGCCGCTCCGGGAAGGGCAAGTGCTGCGCACGCGCCCGGGGGCGGGTCGGTGGCGCGCGCCCTGTGAGCTGGATGTCCGGCCTGCGGGCGCTGCTAGGGCTCGGGCTGCTAGTCGCGGGCTCGCGCCTGCCGCGCGTACTAAGCCAGGTCGGCGTGTGCCGAGCAGGACTGCCCTGGTGGGGAGCGAAGCGGCTGAGCTCGGCCGGCCGTGGGAACTCCGAGGTCATGGCGGGCACGGCGGTAAAATACCTGAGGTAGGCGAAGCCGGGGGCGGGACCGGGACCGAGACGGAGACGGTCCCTGCCAGGCGGGGACTCAGGCTGTGGCTTCTCACAGCCAGGAGGAGGCGCAGGCCGTGGACCAGGAGCTATTTAACGAGTACCAGTTCAGCGTGGACCAACTCATGGAGCTGGCTGGACTGAGCTGCGCCACAGCCATCGCGAAGGTTAGGGGTGCAGCTCGCGACCTCGGGGAGGAGCGGGGTGGCGCTGTCCAAGCCCCGCGCCTGACACTGGGGTGAAAGGCAGACTGCCCGAAACCCTGCCTCTGCCTTCAGGCGTATCCCCCCACGGCCATGTCCAAGAGCCCCCCTGCTGTCCTGGTCATCTGTGGCCCGGGGAATAATGGAGGAGATGGCCTGGTCTGTGCCCGACACCTCAAACTCTTTGTGAGTCAGTGGGGGAACGGAGGCTCTGCGGGAGGAAGTGAGGACTGCAGGATTTAAGTTTGAATTGTCACTTTCCTTTTCTTCTAGGGTTACCAGCCAACTATCTACTACCCCAAGAGACCTAACAAACCGCTCTTTACTGCACTGGTGACTCAGTGTCAGAAAATGGACATCCCTTTCCTCGGTGAAATGCCTTCAGAGGTGAGTAGCTTCTTCAGTCCCCTCTCCCTTTACCACTGTCCATGCTCTGCTCTTCGTTTCCAGGTGGAGCTCACTTACCCAGAGCCCAGCACAAAAGGTGCCTTAAAGGAAGTGGTAGAAGGGCTGGGGATTTAGCTCAGTGGTTAGGGTGTTTGCTTTGTAAGCACAAGGCCCTAAGTTCGATCCCCAGCACCAAAAAAAAAAAAAAAAGGAAGTGGTAGAAAAGCCTCCTCTCCCATGAATTATGATTCTTTCTTTTTTGGGGGGGTGGGTGCTCAGGATCAAACTAGGGGCCTCGTGCTTGCTAGGCAAGCGCTGTACCACTTGAACTAAATCCCCAACCCCAAGTTATGCTTCATGAGTCCCCGACACCACCACCTCTAAAGCTTCCTTCACCTGTTCCTCCTTCCCCTCCATAGTCAGATCTTCCTTGGTATGCAGACTGCACATGAACTGTCTTTCCAGGGCTGGAGTTAACTGCCTTATTCTAAACCCTTTCTGCAGATGCATGGGTTCAGGGGTGGGCAATTTGAGATATTTTAAATTTCTTACCACATGTTACAGATGAACATAATGAAGTGCACAGAAGTGGTTTGCTCAGTGTCACAGAGCTGAGACTAGAATCCAGTCCTCCTAACTCACGCTGCAGCTTTCCCAGTGGCAAGCAGGCACTCAGAATAGAAAATGTGTCTGACTGGACTTGGTATACACCTGTAATCCCAGCTAGTTGGAAAGCTGAGGCAGTAGGATCACAACTTTGAGCCCAGCCTGGGCAATTTAAGATCCTGCCTCAAAATACAGTTTAAAAAAGACAGGAAAAGTGCAAGGCCCTGAGTTTGATCCCCAGAAACCGCCCCCAAAATAGGACGCTGGGGATGTATTTCAGTGTCAGAACTCTTCTGGCTTCCACAATCCCTAGTACAGTACTGCCAGAAACAGTGTCTAGACTTAGCTTGGCCTGAATCAGTGACCAGCTCCTCTTACTCTAGACCTTAGGATACCCTCTAAGTGAGATCTAACTGTATTGTGCCTCTGAGGGCTCTGTGGATCCAAGGACAGCTCTCCCCAATAAGGCTCTCTGTGCAGCTGCCAGCCCTGACACCCTTTTCTTCCTCACCGCAGCCCATGATGATTGATGAGCTGTATGAGCTGGTGGTAGATGCCATCTTTGGCTTCAGCTTCAAAGGCGATGTTCGAGAGCCATTCCGCAGCATCCTGAGTGTCCTGAATGAACTCACCGTGCCCATTGCCAGCATCGACATTCCTTCAGGTGCTGGGACCCAAAGGTTGGGGAGGACTGAGGCCCTACCCTATCTCAAGGCTGGTACCTAAGAGTCCTATTGTGAGACACAGCTCAGATCAGGTTTAAAATAATGAGTCTAGGTGGACAGAACACAGCTTCCCAGGTTCCACATTAGGGCTGGGGAACAAAGTTCAGGACCCCCTTTACATGTTGGCTCCATGAAGACACTGAAGCCCAAAGGTGATGTTGCTCCTAAGATGAGCTCCTCACAATGAGACTCAGACTCCTTTAGAACTAGCATGAAGTGAGGTGTAGGAGGGGTCTAGATCTGTGGCCTTTTCCCTGCTTCTTGAATACTACCCTTTTTTCAGGATGGGATGTGGAAAAAGGAAGCTCTGGAGGGATCCAGCCAGACTTGCTCATCTCCTTGACAGCACCCAAAAAGTCTGCAACCCAGTTTACCGGTCGCTACCATTACTTGGGGGGTCGTTTTGTACCACCTGCCCTGGAAAAGAAGTACCAACTAAACCTGCCACCCTACCCTGACACCGAGTGTGTCTATCGTCTGCAGTGAGGGAGGCAGGTGAGCATGATTCCCAGTTCAGACCTACGCCCTCTCTCTCCCAGAACCGTGGAGGCCTGGCAGCTTTTCTGGGCATAACAACTAGTGGGTGGTACGAGCTAAAGAGCAACACCAGAGATGTGGTGCTCACTCCTCTTAATACAGGACAGACAAGTGATCACTGCAGGATTGGAAGCAATGAAGAATAACTGTTAGGTACCATGAGGTGTGCTGTCCTTTACACAGACAGGGAGGTGGATGACAACTCTGAGCTCCTTCAACTTATATTAGTGTAACAAGACTTCAGGAGGTTAACAGAAGGAATTTCTTGAACAGCCCCAAGGAAAATCTCATAATTTGTACTCAGGACTTTCCAGGCTGGGAATAGAGGTGTCATGTTGGGACTCACCCATAGGCCAGGGACCCAGGCTGATGGTATTTATTTATAGAGTGTCAGAAGCAAGCAACTCATGAGCTGAATCTAGCCCACAGACCTAAATTTTGTTCTTAACATCATGATATTTAAAAATCAAGACATTCTTATAAGTCTACATGTTCAGTCTCTTTTAGCAGGGCTGCTCCCTCAAATACAGATGCCCCATCTGTATTCCTTTTCTCATAGTCCCCAGCACTGCTTGTCCCTTAGCTGCCTGGCTCCTGGAGGTGCTTGAAATCGTGGTTTGTGGGTTAGAAGGTGCAGAGGGCACTACATCATGCCCTCGTAAGGTCTGGCACTAGGCTTTCCACGCAGCAGAGAGCTTGATTTCCTCCTTGGGAGGGAGGGACGTCGTGTAGGGGTGCACAAGTCCTGCATCAACGCAGGTCTCAAGGATACAGCTGGAAAGGAATCAGTTGAGCCCCACCTTGACCAGACATTCAGTCTCTCTTCTGTTTCTTCTTTTTGGCTGTCTGGTTAGTACTGACTCCGGCTCTGTCCCTCTCTGGGTGCTGCTGCTTCCTTTTCTTATCTCTGCTCTCTATTTTCCCCATCACACCATCCTCATCTTCCTCACTTACACCGAGGACCCCTTCCTCCTGATGCTGCTGTCTTTTCTTCTTGTTTCTTCTATCACTGTGTGTTCTGCTTTTTGCTTTCCTGGTCTCAACATCTAAAGCTGTCTCCTCCCCTTTGTCCTCTGTGTTCAAATCCTCCTCCTCATGCTGCTGCCTCTTCTTGCTTCTGCTGCATGGGTCAGTGCGTGCTCTGTTCTCTACCACCTTTGCCCTGATAGCCACCACAGCCTCCTTCGTTCTTCCCCCTTTACCCAAGAACCCTGTCGTCTCCTCCTCCTCTTCTTCGTGATGTTGCCTCTTCTTTTTCTTCTTCTTGGAAGGCTGATCAGACTGTGCTCTGCTCTTCAATTCCCCAAGCCCTGTAGCCTCTTCCTCCTTACTCCCTACAGTTGTTCCCTCTCTCTCGTCTAGGACCTTTTCTTCTTGATGTCGCCTTTTCTTCTTGCTTTTCCTGATGCTCTGGTTAGTGTGTTCTAGGTGCTCATCACCTATGTGCTCCTCATTCTTTTCAGTTGTTCCAGTCTCTTTCCTTTTCTTTTTTTGCGGGGGGTTGCTCTCATCCTGTGGTGGAGAAGGCCCTACGTCCTGGCCTTTGAGATGAGCCAGGAAAGCCTGCTCCTGGGCCTCTAGCCGAGCAAGCTTGGCCTTCATGGTGATCCCAAGACGGGCAGCCCTGAAACAGAGGAGGTGCCAGTCTGCAGAGGTATTGGGGAGATGGGCCCGAGCTTAGGGCCTGCAGGGGAAGGTGGAGGTTGGGGTAGGGGGAGAGAACTGCCTGTCTTCAGACTGTAGATGAGAAGATAGTAGGAATTATTTGCCTGGAGTGAAAAGAATCTAAAGGTGGCAAAAGCCATCCTCACAACTGGGTGGAAAAGAAAGGAGCTCAAGGAGGTGACCATGACTCACTTGTGGTTTCTTTTTTTTTTTTTCTTTTTTCTTTTTTGGTGCTGGGGATCACGACTTACTTGTGTGCTGTTCGTCCCTCACAGGCCTGGAGCAGCATCTCATCAGTCAGACTGTGGGGGCAGATGAAGAGTTACACACAGACCTGGTGGAAGGGCTTGACCTCTCCTCCCCTCCAGAACATTTCTTCACCACTGAGTTTTTGTTCAAGACCTGGCACTTTCCAAGGTGCTATGGATACAAAGATCAGCAGAACCTAATACCCCCCGGGAAGCCGTCAAGCATCAGACTTGCCCTTTCACTTAAAATCAAGGGCATCTCCTCCCACGTGCCCCTGTACTAAGAGGAAGGCTCACATCATTGAAGGCGTGGGCTCCTGCTTGTCGTCATCACTGCAGCTCTCCACGTCTCTGTCTGGCTTCTCTTCACCTGAAGTCAGGGTGGCTGTCTAGAAGGAGGACCATGGGGGTGGACAAGGCCCACTCAACACACTAACATCCCTCTTTCCTTGTGGAAGCCCACCAGAAGTTCATAGCCCTAGGCAGGAATCTGCCAGACCCTGACACTGTTCTTGGAGAGCCAGAGACAGCTGCAGCTGCCTGAGTGCGTCATCTTGGGCAGGAGGTGGGCTGCAGTGGCTGGGAGGCACAAGCAGAGAAATGTTTGGGTCATCAGGTCCTCCCAGTGGTGCTGTAACTGACAATAAAGATGGCAGTGTACCCCCCACCCAATACCTATTCACAGTACCTTTGTTTAACTGGATTAACTGAGACTCTACTGTGGCCAAGGAGTTGGGATACACAGCAGAGTGAGTGAGATGCTTCCAGCCCAAACAGAACTACATGGTGAGGAGATGGGAATCCATCAGAACATGAGCAGTTACAATGGAAGTGTTGCCTGTGGTAGAGATGCAGGCCACTCAGATGCAGGGTTAATGGAACAGTTTCTGAAAGTAACTGATGAGTTTCTTGTCTTGGAAGGTAAGAGAGGTAAAGGGGTAAAGGGAGAGGAATGTTCCTGACTGAAGGAATAGCAGGTATGGAAACCTGAAGGTGGAAGAACACAGTGTCTCAAAAGAAAAGATTCTGTTTGGCTGAAGTGTAGTGGTCCTGGAGAGAACTGGCAAGCGAGGCTGGAGAAGGCAGGGACAAAGCACGAAGGACCATGTAAGCCAGTCTGGTAAGTCTGGACTGCTGTCCTGGTCAGAGATTCGGTGTTTTAGAGAATGCTCAGGCTGGGGATGTAGCTCGGTGGTAGAGGACTTGTCTTGCATGCAGGAGGCCCTGGTGTAGTCCCCAGCACTGACCACCCTCCTCAAAAAAACCTACTCTGGGTGATTTTTGTGTTGTTTTTTTGAGACAAGGTCTTGCTATGCAGTCAGGCTGGCCTTGAATTCACTGTGTTGCCCATATTGGCCTCCAGCTTGTACTCTGGATGATGTGTACAGGGTGAATGGATTGGCAGAGCATGAGAACTAGCGGTGAAGAAGGTATTAAAGGAGTGATGATGGCATAGAGCAGTAGATGGCAACAGAGATAGAGAAAGGGGGAAGATTTGCTGTGTAATAGGTAAAGCCCTTAGCATATCATCATTAAATATTAACTTTCTTCTGTCTGTCTGATAAAAGTAAAACCCTAGGACCTAGGTTTCAGCCCTGTCTGCCATTACTAGCCAACTGTGAGCTATTCAGCAAGTCACTTTCCACCCTTTAGGCCACATGTGTAAAGTAAGGACAGACTAATTTCTCAGGTCTCATCTATACCACTACCCAACCCAGTCTTCTTCCTCGCTTCCCCTGCCAGCAGACAGCAGGGATCCATAGAACCTGAAGCTCTCAGTTCTTGCTGAGGGGCTGGCCAGTCTATGTACAAGATTGGGCACAAGATCTCACTATGCTGGGACAGCTCTGAGAATCAGTTGGGCACACATGGCAATTGCTCAGTCTCCAGGGGAGATGAGGGAGGGACTCTCATCCCAGCCTCTAATACCTTCACAAATTTCTGATACAGCAAGTTGGGCTTGGGATGATTACGCTGGGTGGTCTCCTTAGAACGGTGCCTGATCTGTACTCCATCCTGTAGGAGAGTATCAGTGAGTGACATACCATATCTCCCCCACCCTGTGTCCCAGGCCCTTAGGTTTCACATGCCTGCCTAGAGGCTCATACCTGCCCAGTTTCCACCACCAGATTGGCTGCAGTCTTGTTGAAGAGCTCATTCCACCAGTGGTTTGTAAACTCCTTGGCAGGATCGTGTCCCACCTGCGAGGAGAGTAAGTACGAGCTGAGTACCTACGCCCACGTTCTCCAGGGTCCCCTTTCCCGCCATGCTGACCAGCCTGCCCAGACTTACCCCATGAGTGTCTTGCTTCAGTGTTACCTTGAGGGCCTGGGTGATGCCATTCTCCTTCCGGCCCAGGCCTTTGCCTGGAGAAGACAATGGTTGACTTGGCTTCTGTAGACTGCCTGAGTCCTCAACAGCCATTTCACACAATGCCACTCCTTGCCATTCCACATACCTAGCATTGGGACATACTTTCTCCTTTCTATTTATTTATTTATTTATAATTTTTTTATTATTTTTTACCAAGAACATGTATTGGTACATTGTATACATAATGTTCATAATCAACATGGTTATTTTGTACCTGTACATGATACATCTTGGTTACTTTCTCCTTTCTAGAAACGCTCTCAGCACTATTTTTTCTAGTATCACTGCATGTAGTCCTATTCTCTTTGAGCCCAAACTATCTTTCCTGTCCTAACTTGGTACAGAGGCCGTATCTTTTATTGTTTCCCCTCATCCAACTACTTCATTTTCCAACATCAGGTTTCTTCCATTTGGCCCTTTCCTGGATGAGTCACAAAATTCTTCTGCAAGCTTCCATTTAAACTATCTTTTCCTTCTCCTACTGAAAGGACTACAGGCACTAATCCAGACTGATGCGGCTCCCCCAGGACAGGAGGTAGGCAGGGAGTTAGGGGTGTGGAAGAGGCCCTGGGATCACCTTGAGTCCATCCATGCTTTAGCAGCTGCTCCTCTGCAAACTTCATCCCACGACTCTTGACCTCCGGGGTGACACTCATGGTGGGTAAAGAGGCTCTTTCTCAGGCTCATCAGGGAAGGAGAGGACATCATCCTTTTCAGAGGGAAGGAGAAAGTGCCCAAAGCAGTCATCGACCCCACGCTGGCTGCTCTGAAAGAATTCTCCTTCCTAAGCCCTAAGAATTCCCTTGGGAGAAACAGGGAGGAGGGGCCTTGGTCTCTGGGGACCTTCCTGTCTGACCACAGAGGCCAAGACCAACATGCTGGTGTCAAGGAGAACTGGTGTTCACACTAAGGCCAGCTCCCCATGTGCCAGACTACGCTAAGGCTTTCCATGGATTTCATTCAGCCTTCCCAGCCTGTTCAGGAAAGTATTATCATCGTCTCTACTTTGTAAATGAGGAAACTGAGGCTTAAAGAGGTTAGATGGCTTGCTCACAGTCACTCGGCTAATATGTGTAGAATTCAAACCAGGCAGCTTGTCTGTAGAGCCCACATTTGTTACCACCACATGATAACATCTCCCAAAACCTACTATCCTGTAAAAAACAAAGCTAGAAGGTGTTTGTTAGCCAGAGTTGTAAGATAATGGTATGTAAGAGAGCCTACTTCTTGTGCCCACACCTCAGCATTTACACTTCTCTTGGTGTGGGTGCTACACATTTCTCCCACATTGCTGCTGTATTTCACTCTTGTTGGAACTCCCCTTTTGAAACTATCCCGTTTAGGAGGGGCACTCTTACTGAGCATTTAATGCATAACAGGTAGATTATACATATTGTCATAATATCTCATTTAATCTTGACAGTCTTATGAGATAGGTATCATCCTTATTTTACAGATGAGGAAAACAAGGCTTGGTTTTCCTGCCTGAAGATACACAACTAGTAAAAGACGGCACTGCAACCTGAGTCCTAATTACCTGATTCCAAAGTAGTCCCCAATCACATCACCAATGAGTGATGTTTCTTTACAGTAACTCGCATGTTCCTCCTTTTGGACCCAGAATAGGATTATACAACTTATACACTAAATTTGCCTCTGAATTGTTAAGATGGTTTATCACCCAAAACTTTCAAAACTAAAACTACCAGTATTGACTTGAATCACAACAGTTAACTTATGCTAAGATCTGTGGACATTTCATTTATCACAGGAATTGCAGACAACTGTTAAAGCTGACTAATGGGGCTACTGGGGTAATCCTGTAGCCTCCCAAAAAGACAATTAGGAAAAGTAAAACCTCCATTTGAGTTTAAGAAGGTCTGGTAGGGATCCTTTTTAAAAAATCAAACGCATCATTACAGTCACTCCTCCCAAACATTATGTATTAGGTTTAAGAAGGGTGAGCAGTCTCTTTAGGTACAAAAGGAAGCAAAGTCAGATGACTCACACCTCTGTTCCCATGTCTACTGTGAAGGATGAAAACCTGAAAAGCTGACTGACACTTTGAGAGCTCCAACAGAAAAGCACTGAGTGAGGACATGGCCCATCCTGCTTCTTGATACAGTAAAACAAAAATTCAAACGCTGAGGCCTTGAAGGCCACCTCAAAACTGCCTCTTTTCAGAAGTCATCTCTGATCTACACGTCCCTAGATTTCAACAATTATATAAATAATCATATTTAAACCGGGTATGGTGGTGCACGCCTGTAATCCCAGGGCTCTGGGAGGCTAAAGTGTGAGGATTTCAAGTTCAAGCCCAGCCCGGGCATGTACTGACTTAGTGAGACTCTGTCTCAAAAAAAATAAGTTTTTTGTTTTTTTTTTAAAAAGGCTGGGGATGTAGCTCGGAGTAAAGGCGAAGATACTGAGTTCAATCCCATATACCACTTATTGCACATTTACTTAATGCCAGGCTGTTGCTAATTGCTTCACACGGATTATCTCATTCAAGTCTGTCACCAACACTATTATGAAGTGTTCTTGTCCATAATTCACAAGTGAAACAGGCACTGAGAGGTTTAGTTACTGTACAAATCAAACAGCAAATAGGGGATTGTGGGTCGGTATTCAGGCATTCCACAACTGGTGTTCTTAATCACTATACTCCTCAGTCTCTTAAAGCTGTCCTCTGGGCCCCTTGCTTACAGTTTATCCCTTGTCGAAATCATTCAAAACGACACGCCCCAGAAGTCCGAGACAAGCTTTATTCCTCAGCCCCTGACATTTAAGGCGGCCCAGGAAATTGAGAATGTGTTCAGTCGTTATTTGTTGAATGACAGGAGGGAATCGCTTTAAAGGGCTTTCATGGAAAACTGAGGACAAAAGCAACTAGGTCTTTCACGCTGTGCGACGCAGTCTTTGTGAAGGCTGCAAGCACACTCCGGAGGCACGGTCTCCTCGCCCGTCAATCTGAGTTTTCAGAGGTGATGCAGATTCAGACTGCGGTCTGAAAGCCGGCTGCCCTTTCCCGAGGCCTCCGGTTAAAGTTTAAGTTCCAGCACTCTTATTGCAGTAAAACTACTCTCCTGCCCTCACATTTGTCCTTGAGCCCGGGGAAGGGAGCCCCTTACCGTCACTACGCACTCTTCTCCGTGAAAGCACGTGGAACACCCACCATGTGCGTCGCCATTTTCCCGGAAATGCCGTGCAGGTCTTTCTAGACTGCTGAAACCATAGAGATGCCGGTGGAAACCCAAACCGTAGTCCTCCCAAGAGCCTGGCTGAGGCGCGCCGGCTGGCATAGTTGCCATAGAAACTGTGCTTTAAGGGGCTAGGGATTTAGCTCAGTGGTTAGAGTGCTTGCCTTAGCACAAGGCCCTAAATTCGGTCCCCAGCACAAAAAAAAAAAAAAGAAAGAAAGAATCTGCGCCATGTAAAGTGTCTTTTCTGAGATTCCGAAGGGGTTCCCCTGGTTTTCTCCCCTCCACCCCTGAGCCGCCAGGTGAGTCAGTCCTGACCGGCCCCTGCAGGAGGCCGAATGCAGCTTCGGGTCCTACAATGAGCTGGTCCCGACATTAACACGAGGAAGGGAAACCAGGGAGGCGTCTAGACTGGCCTGAACAGTTTGAAGGGAGGCAGAGCAGAGGCGCCTCTGGGGTGATTTGTGAGGAATAAACTCTCAGCCTTCCGGGACAGTTATTTATGAGACTGGAGAGTTCGTTAGGTTCATCGACCACTTTTTGAAACACCGCTCATGCCAGAACCCGTTCCTTTGGTAGTGGGGACACAAGGGTGACTACGTCACGAGCCCTATTTCGGGGCGCACTAGGGTAACCTGGGGGACACTGGACAGTGTGGATGCGACAAGCAGAATCCCCGACTACGCGCGGCCGGAGGCGCTGGACTTGCCCAAGGGCGTGAGGGTCTGTGGAGCAAGCAGGGAAAGAAGCCTGGGAGGATGTCAGCGAGAGGGGCTGCACTGCCACCACCCACAGGAGCTGCTCCCGGGCTTCCTCCGCCTCCCCAAATCCAAACTCCAGAGTGTGCCCTCACCTTGCCTTCTGCGTCGGTGTTTCTGTTTGCTTAGTGCCCCCTACAGACCGCCCTGCAGAAAAGTCTCCGTTCACTTAGGGCCTTGTGGAAAATGGCTCAGCATGGCTCGCTTTGTCCCCTGCAAGGCTTTTTTGTTTTTTCTGTTTTTTGAGACAGGGTCTCAAAGACGTAGTTCAGGCTAGCCTTTAACTCACGGCGATCCTCCTGTCTCGGTTTCCCAAGTGCTGGGATTACAAGTATGTGCCACCACACGCGGCTCCTCCTGGCTCTTGTAAAGTTTTTTACCTTGAAAATACGCTCGCGCTGGATCTTGGTTACTGGAATTTTAGACGCTTGCTGAAAGGACGTAGGATGCCTCAAAAGCGTCCTCGGAGGCTGGATCCAAGAGGAGTGAATAAAATCAGATCTGGGTCCTTTCACACTTTGCCACTTGTGTGACCTTGAACAAGCCATTTCTCATGATTAAGAGTACCTTTTCTCTGATCCGTAAAATTAGAGTATTGGACTCGTTGGATTATCTTTATAAATTTGACCTTTATGTGCTTCAGGGACCACTGAGAAAATTCCATAGATGACTTCAATTTCTACCCCCCTTCTCTTCTACCTCTTTTATCTGATGTGTGTATAGTATTATGTACAATCAAGAAGATTGGAAACTCCTAAGTGGTGTCATTCCAAGGGCCCTTGCCAACCCAGAATTTCTGTGTGGCACACTGGAGGCCACTCCAAAAGCTGAACGGTGTAAATCTTTGACTCTGATAGTTAACTGATTATGTTAATTTGAGTAAAAAACACCCAACTAAATTGGCTCTGCATAGTTCTGAGTATGGCTAAGGAGATTTAATGAAGAGTCACTGGAATTTACTGGATATGAGTGATAGCACCCAGTAGGCTTATTGCCTGAATGGTACAAAAGGGAAAAAAAGAAGAAAGGCCTGTTTCTGTTTCTTTGGAGCAGCTCTAATATTCACCCTGACTTTGGACATTGTCTTCTGGCTTCCAGCACAGACCATTTGGCCTCCTGATATGGACTCACATGGAGCTCACTCATACAGTGAGCTCCAGCCCTTCCACTGGATCCTTTCGATGTCCAGCATGCAGACAGACATTTTACATCTTCCACACCTGACTGTGTGGAAGGGCTTACAATGGGTAAGCCATTGTAAGCCCTTCAGTGGGTGGCCATTGTAAATCAATCTTTAAATTCTTATATATTTGTATATCTTGCATTAAATCTGTTTCTCTAGTAAGCACTGACTGATACAGACTCAGAATTTCTAGTCTGGTTTAGGATCTTGAGCTCACCAAGCTTCACGCATTAGGTAAACATTTACTGAGTGTCCCCTATAGACCAGGGCCTAGAGTTATGTAAAGTTCAGCCCCTTTTCTTTCCTGTCAGCCCTCATAGTATTCAGGGGTATGAACAGGTTTCCAGGTATTTACATTTCTCAGTAATGAAGGTCAGGACACAGTGCATCGCGGCAAGAGGAGAAGTATCTGACCCTGTCCAGGGCCCCTGGGAGCATCCCAAAGTGTCCAGCAGGACTGTGGGCTTGTCCCTGGACTGTGTGGGATTGCAAAAGAGGAACAGGCCTTAGGGAATTTGTAATTTAATCAGGTCTCATGCACCTTCAGAAGGGTGGAAATAAAGGCCATTATAAGGAAAAAAGTGCTTGCTTTGGCAGTACATATGTGCTTCACATATACTAAAATTGGAGCAATACAGAGAAGATTAGCATAGCCCCTGCGCAAGGATGACATGCAAATTCGTGAAGCATTCCATATTAAGAAAAAAAAGGAAATTTATAAGGAAATGACCTGAAATAATGATAGCAAAATGTATACAAATATTTATTACAGCAATATTTATAAAATAGAGGGGACTTCTGGGAGGATGGTAGAGCAGTAAGCAGCAACAAATCAGCCTATCTAAGAGTTGGAATCCAGACACTGGAAAATAACTTGGGAAAGCAAAGGAATGAGGTGGGTCCCTGGGACCCAGGAAGGATCTGAAGGGAAAATTGGACACTATGAAGAAATTGAAGAGACAGACCACAACACAGAAAAAAGGAGGGGCAATCTGCACTTTCTCCCCAGCTCCTGGTTCCTGGCATGAGAAAGGAATAGTGAGTGTACATAGATAGAGTGAAAGTGGGCGACTCCTGAGGCCTTCAGGGAGCAATGCACCAGTGGAACAGAGCAGTGCATGCTATTCACTACAACAGCCAGTGAGTGACTCCAGTCCAAACATCTGCCGTATATCTTAGAGAGAATGTCTGGTCAGACACTATTTTAGGGAGGGGAGAACTGAACCTGGGATTCAGAGCAGCTGTGGGTTTGCTTCATCTCAGTGCTTCCAGTGTTAAACTCCCACAGTGACTGGATAAAGGACAACTATGGGAGATGTTCTTGGTCAGGGAGCCATGGTCAAGCCAGCAAGGGACACCCAGAGTGGCATAACCTAAACAACTCAGGCCCTACCTCCATGATGAGAAGCCAAGTTCAATCTGAATTTCTGTGGAATTGAAAGTCCCAGAACCAGCACGCTGTCCTAATCCTACTGTGGATTTGCTGGGATTATCCAGTATGGATCTGGGCACTGACTGCCTCCTTTGTCTACTAGCGAGAGCAGGGTCATGCCTTAAATTGGACACTTCCACAAAATTGTTGATGGCAGAAGATAGCCACAGGCTTGAAACTGCAGAGAATTTTCTTTTTTTTCCTTTGCTTTTGGACTTCTAAAAATTTTTTGGTCTTTTTTTTTTAATTGCTTGATTTTGTTTTGTGTTTGTGTGTGTGTGTGTGTGTGTGTGAACACTAATTTTAGTTTTTTTAAATATTTGTTTCCTTGTTTTTGCTTTTTCCTTCTTTCCATCCCTCCTGTCTTCCTCACTAGTTTCCTGAGGCTTGGGTAATCTTCCTTTGTCCTTCAGCTTTGCTTCTAATCTCTTTTTTGTCTTTCATTTCTCTATTTTTTCCCCCTTGTCCCTTGTAAATTTTCTCCCTTTAGGGTAAAATTGCTCTATTGAGTGGATATTTACTGTATATAATTTTCTGATTTCTCTTAGGCTTTATTATATAACTATAAATCTTTCTTTTTCTTTTTCTTTTCTTTTTTATTTTTTGGGGTGCTGGGGATCAAACTCAGGGCCTTGAGCTTGCTGGGCATGCGCTCTACCACTTGAGTTAAATTCCCACCCCCTATAACTATAAATCTTGTATCAGGGTTAAAGGTGGCAAATTATTAGTTACAGTAGTTTGTCATTTTCCAGTTTGTTTGATGCTGTTGGTATTACTGCTATTACTTTAGCCAAGGTGACATAGTTGTTGTGATCAATCGTTCGTCCTTGTCTGCCAATACCTGGATTGTCTGGGGGTCATAAACAACACTATAGCCCAGTACCAAAGAACTGGGTGGTGGGCCAAACAGGCTGTAACGTTTCATCCCTAATAAACAGAAGAGGCAGGATTCTGGGACAGGCTAAAAGCCAGCTACACCTAGAAGACATCTTTGAAAAATAGCCATTTCCTTAACAGGTCTTGATACTAGCAATGAAGCTACCTATCATAAGCAGTTTAGAAGCCTCAACATAGAAAACAAACATAAAAAATAGAAAATGAGACAACATAGAAGCAAGATACAACCCAACACCCCCAACTCACCCAAAGCACATCTAGGGGGCACTGAGGTGAAAGAAGTCAATAGTCACTCAGCCAAAATTTCTTAAATGGTAGTAGTGGAAGTACCAAGAGAGATGGATAAATCTCCTGACAAAACCAAAACAGAAATAATTACACAAATAATTAAAAAGATGATAGGGGTTGGGGATTTAGCTCAGTGGTAGAGCACTTGCCTAGCAAGCTCAAGTGCCTGAGTTCAATCCCCAGCACCCCCCCCAAAAAATGATGATGACCATAATGAAAGAAATGGTTAGTGAATCTTGAGTAGATACAGATAAAAAAAAATAGAGGAACTTAGGAAAAACATGGAAACTGTGAATAGCCAACATAGTTACATAAAACAGATTCATACAGATAGCCAGGAGATTAAACATTCTATTGAAAGTATACACAGCAGAACCAACCAATGTGAAGATAGTGTCAGATCTAGAAGACATGGCTGTGGTTGGCAACCATCAAATGAAAGACTTCTTAAAAATAGCAAGGGACCATGAAAAATCAATGCAACAGCTGCTAAATGATGCAAAGAAGAATAATAAAAGATTAATTGGAATCAATGAAAAACTGAAGACAGCACAAAGGATAAAAAATCTTGTTCACAGAAGTGATAGAAAACTTTCCAAGCGTGGAAAAAGAACTTGACATATAAATAAGTGAGGCACATAGAACCACAAATAACCATGATCAGAAAAAAACTACATCAAGGCATATAATAGTCAAGACTCCAGAAATTCAATGCAAGAACAGAAAATTAAAAGCTATTAGAGGCTGTGGGGAAAAAGGAACCCTCCTCCACTGTTGGTGGGAATGTAGACTGGTCCAGCCACTGTGGAAATCAGTGTGGAGATTCCTCAAAAAACTACAACTGGAGGTTCCATTTGACCCAGCTATTCCCCTACTGGGGATCTTCCCAGAAGAATTAAAATCGTCATACCATAAGAACGTATGCACCACCATGTTCATAGCAACACAATTTGTAATAGCTCAGTCTTGGAAACAACCTAAATGCCCAACAACCAATGAATGGCTAAAGAAAATGTGGTTTTTCTACACAATGGAGTACCACACTGCCATGAAAAGGATAAACTAGAGTCATTCGTATATAAATGGATGTTCCTTGAGAACATACTTTTAAGTGAAATAAATCAGACACTCATGAGTACACATCGAATTTTTTCTCTGATATGAGAAACTGTAACTGTAAATAAGGACAAAGAGGTGTAATAGATATTATATAAAAGGAAGATAATATACAAAGGAGAGGAGTACTAGAAAGAAAGACGGGGAAAAGCAGAAAGGCAACAAAGGAAAGAAAAAGGAAAGAGAAAATATGGAAAATGATGAATAAACCTGCTGTAAATAGGGAGGGAGGGAACAGAGGGGAGGGGTGGGGAAGAGGGGGGGGAACCAAGATGCATCATGTATAAGTACAAAATAAATGTGATGAATGTAACCATTATATGTAAAATGTACCAATACATGTTCTTGGTTTAAAATTTTTAAAAAAAGCTATTAGAGAAAAGAAACAAATCACCTATAAAGGAAAATCCATCAGAATCTCAAGACAAACCGTTAAGTCAAGGAAAGCTTGGAGTGAAGTATTTCAAGCCCTAAAAGAAAACAACCTCCTACCCAGATTGTTGTACTCTGAAAAATTATCTTTCAAAATTGATGCAGAAATAGGATGCCTCCATGATAAAGAACACCTGAAGAAATTCATGACCACCAAAACATCACTCTAAAAGGTTCTGAAGGATATCCTAGAAAGAGGCAAAAAGGACAACAGTTCCAAGAATCCCAATAGAATGTGTCCACCAGACAAGACAAGCAATTAGATAGAAGGGAAAGAAAGGGAACCAACAACAGGAAAATAATATAATGACAAGGATAAGTCAATACCTATCAGTTACAACCATCAATGTTAATCATCTCAATTCACCAATCAAAAGAAACAGATTGGCAGATTGAATCAAGAAACAAGATCCAACGATATGCCGTGTACAAGAAACACATTTAACTGAAAAGAAATTCATAGACTGAAAGTCAAAGATGGAAAACAATACTCCATGCCACAGGAACAACAACAACAAAAAAGCAGAGGTATCTATTCTATTTGTAGACAAAGCATATTTCAAGCCAAGACTGATCAGAAGAGACAAAGAAGGTCACTACTTACTGTCAAGGGAACAATCCAAGAGGAAGAGATAGTAATCATAAATATATACAAACTAAATACTGGTACATCCGACTACCAGCAAAGAAAGGCCCGGGTCCTGAAAGAGTCGCTGCTGAATTCTACAAGGCCTTTAGATAAGATCTATTGCCACTACTCCTCAAATGCTTTAATGAAATTGAAAGGGAAGCAATACTCCCGAAGTCATTCCTAGTAGCAAGCATCACCCTGATACCAAAACCAGAGAAAGAGCCAACCAAAAAGAGAACCACAGTCCAATCTCTTTAATGAACATAAATGCAAAAATCTTCAATAAGATACTGGCAAACAGAATGCATCAGGTCATCAAAAAGATTATATATATATATGCCATGACTAAGTAGGATTCATCCCAGGGATGCAGAGATGGTTCAACATACATAAATCAATAAATGTGATACGTTACATTAATAGAACCAAGGACAAGAATCACATGATCATCTCAATAAACACAGAAAAAGCATTTGACAAAGTTCAACACCCATTCATGATAAAACCCTACAGTAAATTGGAATAGATGGTCTTTATCTCAATCTGATAAAAGCCATCTATGGCAAACCAACAGCCAACATCATACTAAACGGTCAAAAACTGAAAGCTTTCACTCTAAAATCAGGAACAAGACAAGGCTGTCCACTGTCACCTCTCCTGTTCAGTGTAGTTCTGGAAACATCAGCCAGAGCAATTAGACAAGAGAAAGAAATAAAATAAATATGAATAGGAAAGGAAGAAGTTAAATTATAATTATTTGCTGATGACATGATATTCCACATCAGTGATAGCAAAGCTGTTAGAGCTTTCAGCGATAACAAACAGCCTGCTGTGGTACATCTGCCATAGGTTTGCCACTTCTGCTGTACATAGAAGACCCCAGAAACTCCACCAAAAAACTCTTACATTTAATAACCAAATTTGGCAGCATAGTAGGATACAAAGTCAATACTTGAAAATCAATAGCATTGCTGTACATGAATAACAAACTCACTGAGAGAGAAATTAGAGAAACAACACCTATCAAAATAACATTAAGAAAAATGAAATACTTAGGAACCAGTCTAATGAAGGAAGTAAAAGACCTTTACATTGAAAACTAAATAGTCTGAAATAGAAGCTTGAAGAAGATATCAGAAAATGGAAAGATATCCTCTGTTCTTGGATAAGCAGAACCAATATAGAGAAAATGGCCATACTTCCCAAACTCTTACACAGATTTACTGCAATTCTGATCAAAATACCAATAGCATACCTCACAGAACTAGAGAAAACAATCCTAAAATTCATTTGGAACCAGGAGAAAACTAGAATAACGAGAGCAATTCTAGCAACAAAGGCAAGGAGAGAGCATCACAATCCCTAATTTGAAGTTGTACTATAAAGCTACTGTGAGAAAAACAGCATGGTACTGCCGAAAACAACAACAAACAGATTCAAGAATCAGTGGAACAGAGTAGAAGATGCGGAAACAACTCCAAGCACATTCAACTACTTTATCTCTGACAAAGGGGCCAAACACCTTCACTGGAAGAAAGACAGCCTCTTTAATAAATGGTGCTGGAAAAACTGGCTTTCCACATGTCGAAGACTAAATCTAGACTCATACCTCTCACCATGCACTAAACTAAAATTGAAATGGATCAAAGATCTAATTATTAAAACAGAAATAATCTGCCGGAAGATAGAACAGGCAAAACTGTAGAAGACACAAATGTAGGCAAAGACTTTATGAACAAAACCCCAGTTATGCAGGAAATAGTGAATCAGCTACTGGGAGTCTTTCAAAAAAAGTTGTATCAAATTACAAAACTTTTGCACGGCCAAAAAAACCACCAACAGAGTGAAGAGACAACCCACAGGATGGGAAAAAAAATTTACCAACTCCTCCTGAGACAAAGGACTAAGATCTAGAATATATAAAGAACTCAAAAAGATCTCCCCAAATTTAAAACCCCAATCCAAAAATGGGCATCTGAAATGAATAAATATCTCTCAGATGAAGTACAAACAGCAAATAAATATATGAAAAAGTGTTCAGCATCACTGGTCATTCATGAAATGCAAATTAAAACAACACCGAGAGTCCATCTTACTCCAGAAAGAACGGCTAACATTATATAGTTTTGTTTTGTTTTGGTTTGGTTTTTTAAAACAGAGTCTCACTCTGTAGCCCAGGCTGACCTCAGACTCAGCCTCAGGCTCCCAAGTGTGGCTGTGGGGAAAAAGGAACCCTTCTGTATTGTTGGTGGGAGTGTAAACTGGTATAACTACTGTGGAAATCAGTATGGAGAGTCCTCAGAAAGCTGAAACTAGAGGTTCCATATGACCCAGCTCTTCCCCTTCTTGGTATCTTTCCAAAAGAGTTAAAAGCATCATACCACAGTGATACATGTGCATCCATGTTTAGAGCAGACAATTTATAACAGATAAATTTTGGAAACAGCCCAGATGCCCATCAGTGGATGAAAGGTAAAGAAAATGTGGTTTTTATGTACAGTTGAGTACTATGCCATAAAGAAGGATAAACTTGAGACTTTTTTTTGGAAAATAGATGTACTTTAAGACCATAATTTTAGCTGGGCATGGTGGCACACACCTGCAATCCCAACCCTCAGGAGGCTGAAGCAGGAGGATCTCTGCAAGTTCAAGGCCAGTCTGGGCTCCATAGCAAGTTCAGGGCCAGCTTGAACTGCATAGTGAAAACCTGTCTCAAAAAAAAAAATGATAATAATAATTCTCCACCCATGGACCCCACCATGCTCTGTGGCATGGAGCTGACCCCAGATCTTCCCTCATTGCAGAGCCCTGCTGCAGGGGTCTCCGATCCTATTGCAGCTGTCCTAAGGGAAGTCGGCCTTGTTGTGCTTTGTATGTGTCAGCACATTTCAAATTTCCATAACTAACATAGTACGTTATTGAAACAAATAGTTTTCAAAAGTCAAACAGGGGCTGAGGATTTAGCTCAGTGGTTAGAGTGCTTGCCTTGCAGGCACAAGGCCCTGAGTTC
>PVJO010023588.1:0-25819 GCA_004026905.1 Hystrix cristata | reverse complement strand
TTGGAAAGTACAAAAAACCTTCTAAACTACAAACGGATCAAATGAGAAATTGCACTGATGATTAGAAGATATTCTGAACTGAATAACAAATAAAATGTCACTTGGGAGTTTATGGCATGCAGATAAAGCATTTCCTACAGAGAAATGGGTACCCTGAGTGTTTATACTAGGAAAGTAAGGCAAATTGAAAAGGATTGAGCTATGCATTTGACTGGAGGAATTAGAAAAAATATAACAGGGAAGAAGGAGGAAAGTCAAAGATAACAGCAATGATTAAGGAAGTAGAAAATAAAGAAGCAGGAGACTATTTCCAAATACAAAAACGAAAAAGACTAATCAAATAGATAAATCTGTGCAAAGTCGATCAAGGCCAAAAGAGGAAAGGCGTAAGTAATATTAGATGTGGAAAAGTGGACATAATTACAGCTGCGTTGAGAGAGAAAAGAACTAATGTATTTGAGACTCTCAAAGTCATCTGAGGATTCAGCCCAAGCAATTGAACAAACTTACAGGTGCCCTGTGCTTAGCCAGGTAGTAAGCACTAGGCAAACATGAACACATTTAATCCTAACATTGCTCTGAGGTTGGGAGTGGATATTCTCAGGTTACACAGGAGGAAACCTAGGGACACAAGGCTTAGGTAACCAGAAAGCTGACAGTTAGAACAATGTAATCAACTAAGATACATCGTGTACAGGTACAAAATAACCATGATGAATGTGAACATTATGTATACAATGTACCAATACATGTTCTTGGTAAAAACAAAAATAAAAAAAATAGAACAATGTAATCCAGC
This sequence comes from Hystrix cristata, assembly GCA_004026905.1. Classification (NCBI taxonomy): domain Eukaryota; kingdom Metazoa; phylum Chordata; class Mammalia; order Rodentia; family Hystricidae; genus Hystrix; species Hystrix cristata. The sequence goes on along the minus strand of PVJO010023588.1, from coordinate 25,020 downwards.
CTGAGAAAAATCCCCTGATTCCGGCACTCACTGTTGAAATCCAAGTTCAGCGCAGGCCACGTTGGCTTCTGCCATGCCCCAGTTGTCTATACAAACGAACATTTTCTCATCTTGGTCCACGAGTTTTACGGTAACAAGTCCCTCTGAATCTGTATTTCCATAACTTAAGGAAACACTAAATCCTCCTAAAGTAGAAAACCGAAAGAATGAGCAATATATAGGCATTAGAGTTTTTTTCCTGTTGAACTTGAGAGGCGTTAAAATAACAAAATACCTCATTTCAAAATAACTTGAAGACCGCGAAGATTTTAACAAACGATAACAGACAATTCTTTTATGAGTGCTTATGTGGCAAAGACCATACCACACTGTCATGTAAAGGACCACTAAATCCTCATACCCGCCCCGTGAAGATGAAGCCTACATTTGTCTCCTTTTTTACACAGGAGGAACCTATGTCTAGGAGATGTTCCGTTACTGGTCTAGATGGCAAAGCCAGGAACTGGAACTTGCTCTATTCATCTTACTCTGCAGTCCACAGTCTTAGAGGTAAGATGAACAATTAGGGAGAGCATGGCCTTCCATGCTTTACGCATCCTCACATAATGAAGCATTTAATGCCTCAAGGAAAGAGAAGCCCTGATGGAAAGACCTCCACTCCTGCTCCTCTCCATCAGTAGGCAGTCTAGATGGAGGGGCTCAATGAGAAGCTTTGTTCCTCTTTTTACTTCACCGTCCTAACTCAGCATCACAAAATTACGTGGGCTACTGTGAGCTGGTGCACCAAGGTGCCTTTAAAAAGAATGCTTCAAGGGATTGGGCATTTAGCTCAGTGGTAGAGCGCTTGCCTAGCAAGTGCAAGGCCCTGAGTTCGATCCCCAGCACCAAAAATAAAGTTTTAAGCATTTGCTTGTAAATCCAGACGTGTCTGTGATAACTGGAACATATCGGGTTGCTACTGAACTTGATAGTAGAAGACAGTGAGCCTGAGTTTTGCTGTCGTACCTAAAATTTAATAAGCACTTTCTGTGTGTCAAATGCTAGGCAAAGAGCTTTATAGGCACTGTTTTATTTAAATTCCACAAGAATCTTACGACCTTTTTATTATTCCCACTTGACAGATGAAAGAACTAGGTCCAGAGATATCCCACAGCTGGTCAATAACTGAAGCGGGGCATGGAGGAGACAGAAATTCAGAGATCCCTGATCTTAAATGCTGTACTCCATGGCCTGCATCTTGGAATCGCAACCTCTTCTTTCCATTAGGCACCCGGGTAGGGAGGAGGCAAGCTGTTTGTGGCATGCCGTTTGCCAGGTTGGAGCGCACCCAGGCCGGAGTGTCTCGGCTCCACTTGGACACCCAGGGATGACGGGTCAGGGATGGGCTGAGGGAATGGATGCTGGCTAAGAGACCCGAAGGCCGAGAGGTGCCTGGACCACGTGTCTGACCTACCTCCTACCAAGGCTGTCTCACTGGGCTCTGAACCAGTGGGATGTCCCTGGGAATAATTCCTTTTACCAAGAAGAAGTGAAGAGTGGGGACAGCTCTGAAGGGCAGCAGTGGGCCTCACAGCTGGCTGCTCTGGACTCGGATGGCTGGATTCAGGTGACCCCCGATTTCTATAGCTGTCACTGAGATTACTATTGAGGTCTGAAAATTCCGAGTTGTCATCTGAACATTTCACAGCAGAAGTATTTGCTAACAGAAAGGCTGGTATGGAGTGGCCCTCTTAGATCACAGAACAACTCGATAATTAGGCTGTTACTACCTTCAGCTCTGCATGTTCCATTATTTAAAAACTTTGTCCCTGGATGAAGGCATTCAAAGCTCTTTAGATGGCAGTAAGTTGGATAGCTCTTCTTGGTGGTTGAACACACGGGGGTACTGTTCTTGGGGCACTGGTAGGGGAGTTTGCAGATGCAGGTCCCATCCACACACTTCTCCCACGGCTGGCAGAAGACTTTGGCACAGGAGTGACGTGTGTATTTGTTCAGTAAGCACTTTTCATCCACCAAGTCCTCTGGAGGGGCGGCTGGTGCTGAAGAGAGCTATGAAACACAGCAAACATTCGCTTAGCGGCAGACCAAAAGCTTCTTCCTGAAGCACAGATGAGGATGGTGTGGTTGGTGATTTTAGGAACCAAACAAACCTGGCTTCCTGCCCCAGGCTGGGGCACTGAGGTCATACAGCTTTGAGAAATTTACCCCTGCGAAACATGATTTCCCCACCTGTAATTCTGTAAGGTAATTATAAAGATTAGAACTCATACATGTTGATGGTTGGCAGGTGCCAGGCAGACAGTTAATGAGAGCTATTATTACCCTAAGGCCAACATAAAATTGTACCTTCAAAGAAATCAATGACTCTCAGCAGTCATGTTAAGGAGCAGCAAATTCGGCGCTGAATATGTCTCATGGAATGAATTTGATTCATGCCATTTATCGATTCTGTTATTAAAGACAAAACCACGTTTTGAACTCATATGTAAAGTCTTGCTAGGGTGAACATGAGTGGTCTCCGTCTTCAAGGACTTTCTATCTAGTCAATAAGACAGGAATCCACATCCTAGCAGGATACCTGATGGATGGTGGTGAGTAAAACTGTTGATGTGAAAACAGTAGCAGTAGTGTTGGAGAAACGGGGTGGAGAGGCTTGTTCTGGTCTCACAGAAGGAGGCCAGGAAGGGTAGGTGTAGCTGTTGGGGGCCCGATGTTAGCGAAAGACAGGAGAGGGCTGATGCCAAACATATGCAGGGGACAGAGTATCACTCAACGGGTTAATCCACATACGTGCTGAAGGCAGGTCGTGGGTTTCTCACAATGAGTGATGTTTCTCTCGCCACCCACCAGCATTAAAGGACTATTTGATCTACTGCATATAACGCCTTTTCATCAAAACATTAACAATGAATAAAATAACCTGGCTACGTTTGAAGAAAGTGGACTGTTTGAAACCATTTACACATAATGCTTGTAAGGGCCATGGACACTTATTAAATATAGAACATAATGTCTATAATGTCAGCCTGCAACTTCATTTTTTAAAAAGGCTGAAGTTAGATATATGGAATCTTCCTTTATAGACTGCATGCCAGTCTATATGTTAGGCAATTTATACGATTTTTATAAAATATATTCCATACAAAAATACAAAAAATTACAAAAATATTGTAAAATTACAAAAAATTACAAAAATTGTAAAATTACAGAAAATTACAAAAATATAAAAATATTGCTTGTATGGGTGAGAATTAAATTTGTACAGAGTGGAGTTTTAAAATGAACGCAAATAGCACTAAACATTTTCTTTCTGCAACCTGTGCTTATATATTGTTTCTGTGAACTAAATGAAAAATACAGTATGCATTTTGGCGGTGATCTTAAAGGTTTTGATTAGGTCAATAATTGCTCGAGCACTGTTTCAGTGCTTTTGTTAAAATGCTTTTACTGTTAGTTTTGACTCTCTTAAAATTCATGTAATTAACATTCTACTCTTGGTTTAGGAATATTTCCAGTACATTTTTGATATTTAACATAGTTAATTTGGACTAGGTCACAACAGTGGACTAAATTATGTAGTGTCTGGTATCATTACAATGTTATTTCAAGAGATCATAGGTATTCACATGCTGTGTTGACTAGCTCACATGTAATTCTGTTAGCGCTGGCTAAAGAAGAATCTGAGAGTTTCTTTTTTTTAAAAGAAAAAAAGATGATACCACCGTTGGTGGGTCTTTCCATATGTGTTTATTGTGGGTCTTTCCATATGTGTTTATTGTGCTTGTTGTTCTTTGTTAGGTGTCTTTGCCAACTAATATGCTCTTTTTGGCGGGGGTGCTGGGAGCTGAACTCAGGGCCTTGCGCTGGCTAGGCAAGCGCTCTACAATGTGAGCTAAAGTCCCAACCCCAATTAATAGTCTCTTAAAGTTAAGTTAAAATTTTGAAAAACAGTGAAGTGTGATTAATGACATTGTCCCATGAAAGAGTCAATGGTCAAATTATTAAAATATTTATGTATTAGAAATTTTGGTTTTCAAGGTGTGTTTACTTATACAGGTAACCCATTTATTTATATATAAATATAGTCACATATACTGGGAGGATGTGCTCAAAATTTTTTGGCAACTGTTACTATAGCCAAGTTGTCTGTAAAGCATGATTCCATCTCCTTTAGCTGCTGCTGCTGTTTTGTGTATGTGGGCTCTTCTTCTTTTTTTTTTTTTTCTTTTTGACCCCTTCCTTGATAGTTGTAATGATGTAGCAATTACTGTTTTGTGAACTTTGTGTGTTTTTCTCTAGGAAGGAATACAATGAAACCATTTTAGACAGTCCCTGGAAAACAAAGAAGAAATCAAACAATCTCCTACTCTCTGCCTTATCAACCCCCTGTACAGATAACAGAGAACCTTACCTTCGTCATCTGGCTTTTCCCACGTTTTCCATCTTTACCCTACAAAAAAGAGGTGTTCGGGGGAGATGATCAACTATGACCAAAGCAAGAAAAGGCCAACCACTTTCCCATTTTTATGGGTATTATTAAAAATCCCCCCTTCTATTGTTGACTGTGTGATATTGGGTGAAGTGCTTTACCTTTCTTTCTTCTTTTCTCATCTTAAGATTTACTTATTTATTTTATTAGTAAATGTTTGCAGTACACCATGATTACATTCATAGTAGGGAGTTGGTGCTTGTATGTAACACTTAATTCTTGCTAATCCTGTTTCTTCCTTCGTAAAATGTGGAAAATAAAAGTAATGTTCTCACATAATTACTTTGAGGTTCAAGTGAAAAATACAGGAGGAAGCATAGACATTTAAGATCTTATATTGGCTGGGGATGTAGCCCAGGGCTAGAGTGCTTGTAATAGCATTCAAAAGGCTGTAGGTTCAATTCCTATCACCACCAAGAACAATTCTATTTAAGATCCTCTATAAACATAAATGCTATGTAAATGCCAGTATGGTGATGATTGTGGAGAAGGCACAGCCCCAAGTTCTTTGCTCTCCTCTCAGGCTAGCCCCTTGCTGATCCTCTCCCTGGGGATGGGGTTATGTCCGTATCCTATAACTCTGGGGTGGCCATGTGACTTGCTTTCCATGATGGGAAGTGGTTGGGTGGACACCGGAGATGCTTGGTGTCGCCAGCTTGTGCAATCGGCTTTGTCCTCGTGTTTCTGCACCACAGAGGTGGGAACGTGACCAGGCCGGCAGAGAGGGGAAGGGAAGAACCATCCCTTCCCAGCTGAGCCAGCCTTGGTCAGCAGGTCCTGGCCAACCTACAGGCTCAAGTCACGTGCCCCTGACTATGGCATTAACCAACAGGTGCAATGATGGCTTTCCTGGGGGAAAAAAAAATAGAAAATCTCAAAAAGAGTCAACAGTGCAAAACTATCTTTCCAAAGTGAGCAAGCAATTTGGATCCCAAGGGTTAACTATACCATGTCGGAAACCTCGTCAGCGGAAGAGTTGGAGGGCTGGATGGCCTTGGTTCCTCCCCAGCATGGTGCTCACTAATAATTCTGTCTCCCCTTGCACCCCGGGGTAGCGGCCTGCGACACAGAGCCATGCCCCAGACACCCCGCAGCCTCTCACCATTCTATTCAGAACAAAATAAAAGGATGCTAATAGGAGACAGGGAGATAGATGTTTTACAAATGAGGAAGGGTCCAAGAGATGGAAGGAGGGGAAGGGAAGAGAAGAGAGGAGAAGGGACATAAAAGGGAAGGGACATAAAAAGAAGTAAGATGTGTTGTGTACATGTACCAACTCCCTTCCATGAATGTAATCATTATGGACTGTGAATATGTGCTAACAAAAATTAAAATTAAAAAATTTAAAAATAGGGAGAGATTGTTTCTTTATTAATACCTAATAACAAGTTGTTTCAATTCACATAAGACATTTGAAAAAGTTTTTTACTGTTTTTGTTTTTTGGATGCTTTTGAAATAAATATCCCTCCTTCCCAGGATCAGGATGGCAATAGAAACTGTGGAAAGTGGCCATGTGGTGTTCTCAGATAGGATGGACTTATGGTCACTCATCTCAAGACTGTCTAAAAATTAGGAAATACTGTTTTGGGAACAACTATGACTTTTTGCCTCAGAGATTAAAAAATCTCATTTTCCTAGTTTCTTCATCTTGTTTCTTTTCATAATAAATGGGACACGTCTGAAATTTTATTTTCTTTATTTTAAAATGCTTTTTAGCTACTTTTTGTTTGTTTGTTTTGTTTTGTTTTTGGTGCTGGGACTCAAACTCAGGGCCTTGTGCTTGCATGGCAAGTACTCTAACCACTGACCTAAATCCCCAGCCCTTTTAAATGATTTTTAAAACATAGGGGACATAGAGAAATGTTCCAACCTGTTTGAAAAAGTTCTCGAGGAATTCTGTTTCCTTCCTCCCCTTATCCTCTCAAGCCACCTGTGGCCCCTCCGAAGCAACCACTTACCAGTTCTGAGTGCAGTTTTTCAGAAATCATCAATGTATAGGTGAACCCAAATTTCTCTCTCTACTCCCCTAAAACCAGAGTAATTTGCCACGAAGGGCCCCATACCCAGCCTCCTAAAGGGAATTTAGATTGTTTCGAATGCTCTACTATAAATAATTCTAAAATGAATTCTCCACATAAAATGTATCATTTCCCATACATGCTAAGTACACTTTCAGATTGTCTGGGAAGTAGAATTAGTGAATCAGGGGAGTGAGCAATTTTAATACTGAAAGATATTGCCTAACTTTTCTTTGTGGAGGTCGTTCTAACTCGCACCCTCATCCTCGATATGGGAGAGTGCCTCCAAAAGTCTTAGTGGAGTAGACTCTCATTTGCATTTTTCCCTTATGAACGATGTTGAAAATCTTTTAATATGCTCAAATTTTAAGAGATAATTCTATTTCTTTTTCCACATACTAAGCCATAATCTCTCTCTCTCTCTCTGTCTCCCTTTCTTTCTCTCTCTCTCTCTCTCTCTCTCTCTCTCTCTCTCTTTCTCTCTCGGTACTGGGGATTGAATCCAAGGACTTCCCACTGAGCAACATCCCCAGCCCTTTATTTACTATTTATTTATTTATTTTTTAATTTTGAGACAGGGCCTCACTGAGTCACTAAGTTGCCCAGGCTGGTTTGAATTTGAGCCCCTCCTGCCTCAGCCTCCCACAGTGCTAGGATTATAGGTGAGCACCACCATGTCTAGGTTTTTTGTTTGTTTGTTTGTTTGTTTGGAAGAAGATTTTATACAAATATATCAAGGAAATCAGCAATTTGTTAGAAATACGAATGGTAAAAAATTGTTGACGAATGCCTAATGCACAGAGCAGATACTTTTTAAATGTTTCCTCATGCAACAAAATTATTTTCAATAAAAATCATGAACCAAAAGGAATAAGTAGATGCAGGAAATGAAATAGCAAACATTTTCTTTTACTGAAATTCATACATATAGTCGTGCTGTAAAAATTTTAAAACTAAAAAAAAAATTTTAAACTAAAATACATATTACGATACAAACAAGAAAAAAGATTAATATTTTAAATTATACTACATTTAATGAAAAAGGGAAAAATCATCTGTCTGTGGAGTGATGAATAATGATATTACAGTTTAACAACAGTTAAAAATATTAATAGGAAAGAACAACAAAATTTTTGTCTTATAGATATTATTCCAATTTGCTAAAATATTTTCCATGTGAACTACAGTTTAACTCAGCGGAACTAAGTGTCGCACCTGTTTGCAGGTTTACTATTTTACATTTTAAAAACAAACTCCCGATGGCCATTGGAACGACAAAATTAACTAACTCAACTGTTGTTTATTCATCTTTATAACGGTTAGAGCAACATTTAAATTTTGAATCTGCTACTCAAACTCAGGAAAAGGCGGCCACGCAGGTTTCAAGGCGGCGACGCGCCCACACCAAGCTCGGGCGGTCCCAGCGCGCGACGTGGGGGCGGCCGGCCCGTGCGGAGTCTGAGCTGGTCGCTGCACCGAGTCGGGGGCTGAGCCGGGACGAGCTCGGGCGGCCGAGTCTCAGCGAGTAGGCGCTGCCCTGACGGGGTAAGGTGCTGCCCGGCGGAGGGCCGCGCACATCTGCAACCCCGGCGCTCTGGGAGGCTGAGCCAGGAGGATCACGAGTTCGCGCCCAAAGTGGGCAACTTGGTGATTTAGTGAGACTGTCTCAAAATAAAAAATATAAAGGGACTGCGGATGGAGCTCAGTGTGCAGGCCTGGGTTCAATCCCCGGTACTGCAGGGGTGGGGGTGGGGGAGGCCCAGGGAATTTGTGGTAACACTGCGCACCCTCAAACAGGGCTGAGAATTACGCTCACTCTTACCATTCAATCTAGAGAATTTAGGATTCATGGCAGAAAGAGGAGCGCACAGAAGAATCAGTCTTGCCTCAGTATGGAATAATTAGCTCCAGACTGAGCTCTGCTCTGATCCTTCCTGAGAAAGCTAGAGGGCAGGATCCGAAAGGATCCACGTGCTTCCGGGTAACTAAACTGCACCCCAGAACAAAGCTTTGTGTAACTGCAGGAACAACAGCAAGAACAAAAACATGCGGCATGTCATAAAGGTAAAACTCATAATATAATTCATAATTTTAAAAAAATCCTAAAAATGCAAGGACGGTGGAAAAGATGACCCATAAGAGGGAGAAAAATCAATCATTTCAAACACACCCAGGATTCCAACATAGATTTTAGAATGAGCAGGCCGTGACAGCAGAAGTTATTATAGCTGTATTCCATATGCTGGAAAAGTTAGACACCGTATACAAGAGACCCAAATTGAGGTTTGGGGATGAAACTACAATATCTGAGGTTACAATAATACACTGTATGCAACTAAGAGCAGATTGGACGTTGCAAAAGAAAAGATCAGCAAATTGAAGTACCAACAGAAACTACTCGTAATAAAATAGAGATGCCGTGGTCTCGGCAGTGGTTTCTCAAACATAACAAAAGTGCAGGTAACAAAAGACAAAATAGGCAAGTGGGACTACCTCAAAGTAAGACTCTTCTGCCCAGCAAAAGAAACAAGCAACACAATAAAAAGGAAACATACACATTAGATAAGGGGTTAATATCCAAAATATATAGGGAATTTAAACAATTCAGCAAGAAAAATGACCGATTTAAAAAATAACAGATTTAAAATATGGGTCAAGGAGTTGAACAGACATTTTTTCGAAGGAGATATAAAATGGCCAATTGATCTGTGAAAAGGTGCACACCACTAATAATCATCAGGGTAGTGAAAATCAAAAGCCCCCCCCCCAGTTAGAGTGGCCATGGCCAAAACGACAAGTCATCACAAAGGAGGAGGATGTGGAGATGGGGATCCCGTCCTCTTGTGGAAAGCCTCACTGTGCAGCTGCTCTGAGAAGCCGTGTGGAGGGTCCTTTAACCATTGAAAATAGAACTACCACGAGATGGACTAAAGGAAATGAAATGAGGATTCTGAAAATGTGCTTCTGTGGCAACTGCAGTTTTATTCCCAATACCCAAGACGTGGAAGCAACTTAAATATCCAACAATAATAAACTAATCAAATGTGATATATACATACAGTGAAATACTATTTCACTTTAAAAAAAAAAAGAAACACTGCCATTTACAACAACATAAATGAATCTAAGGGACATTCATCTAGCTGAATTAAGCCAGACACAGAAAGACAAATTTCACATGATACTCTCATACGTGAAATCTAAAATAGGTGAGCTCATAGGAACAGAATTGTGGCTGCCAAGGAGTGAGGAGGAAATAGGGGGGTACTAGTCAAAAGGTGTAATGTTTCAGCTGTGCAGGATGAATAATTCTTACTTGTGCAGTAGAGACTCCTCTTTGTTGAGCTGAAAAGGTTTGTGAAGTTGTTAAAACCTTACCAAAAGAAGTAATGTCTAGGTTCAGGCTACTCATATCTATTCTAATTGACAGTGAAGAGGCCGTTACAGCAAAAATAAGAAGCATCTGGTGCCTGAGACATTTGCTGGAAAACACCCCACTCAGCAACCTCAATCTAATGGTGAGACAGAAGAAGATGAATCATATTCTTGGCTATAGTTCGAATGTCTCCCAGAATGTGCTGAAGGCTTAGTCCCCAGCCCGCTATCACTGGAAAGTGGTGGAACCATCAAGAGCTGGACCTGGAGGGAGAAAAGTCACTGGGGTTGTGGCCTTGGTGGGGGGACAGTGCTACCCTGGCCCCTTCCTCTCCTTCCTTCTCCTTCCTGGTGGTTGTGAGGTAAACAGGCCCCGTCTGCCGTGTGCTTTCACCATGACATACTGTGCCACAGGCCCCAAAACAGGCCCCAGTGACAGTGAATTGAAACCTCTGAAAGTGTGAGCCAAAATAAATCATTCTTCCTTAGAACCTGATGGTCTCAGCTATTTGTAACAGTGGTGGAAAACTAACACACTCTTTTTTTTTTTTTTTTTTTTTTGTGGTGCAGGGGATTGAACTCAGGGCCTTGTGCTTGCAAGGCAAGCACTCTAATCACTGAGCTAAATCCCCAGCCCCTCTAACACACTCTTAAAAAGACTACAGTAGCTAAAATTTGTCAGGAAACCCATTTAGCTGGGGTGAGGCATTACCAGCGGCTTTGCTTCCGACAAGGAGGCCCTAGCAGTAAACCGCAATTGAACCCGATGAAATGTACACTCAGTGGAAGCTACTCTAACTGCTGTGCTTAAATTCGCTTTTAGCAAGCTGATCTTCCGACAGATGTTACCCTGTATCACTTCCGCTTGGAGATTGGGTCTTAATGACATCTTGGAGAAATGGGCATCGGTAAGAACGACTCCAAACTTCCTGGCCTGGGCCTTAGGAGGTGATACCCGAGACCCATCTTGGTGAAACTGAAAGTGGACAAGCCAGGGATCCACCACGTGTGAGTTAAACTTGTTCTGCAAACATCGCCCGGCCCGCTGTGTCCTAACTACAGGAACGTTACGGGAAACGGGAACCATGTGGTGGGAGAATGCTGAGTGAAATCACTGAACTCTGACCGGCTTCGTCCCCGGACACGACTTCTCCAAATGGACTAAGTGAGCCCCTGACTGATTTAAATTGCTGTTCAGATGTCGGTTTCCTTAACAAAAGCAAGGAATGACTTGTTTAATGATGTATTGTGAGCCTTTCTTTGTTAATGGTGGTTTAAAACCTACCATGTCACGGGCTGGGGATTTAGCTCAGTGGTTAGAGTGTTTGCCTCGAAAACACCAGGCCCTGAGTTCGATCCCCAGTACCAAACAAACAAACAAACAAAACCTACCATGTCACTTTCTCCCGTATTCCTTGTACAATAATAAGGCTGGTCCCTGATATTGGTGCTCTGCCTGCCACAGAACTTGTGAATACTTCCAAATGAGCACCACATACTTTCTAAGCCGCATCTGTACCCTGGTCCAGTCATAAGTAGCCAAATCAGTCATCGCTCTGAATCCTTCGAGAATGAAAAATGAGGTTGGGGAACAGCTCAGTGGCACAGCACTTTTGCAGCATCCACGAGGCCCTGGGTTCCATCCCATACACCACTATCACCACCAACAACAACAAAAACGAGAAAGAGCAAAGAATGAAGACAACCGGGGAACTAAATCGAAGGAAAACTTGAATAAATCCTCCAGACTTAGTCTGTTTTATCTGCTCTTAGTCACCTACTTTCTGCTGGCTGTAAAAACCACCAGTTTTAGAGGTGTAACAGCACTTCTACATTGTGGGTCCTGATGAAATTTGAGCATACACGCACACACCAGCAAATACTTCCTCGCCTCCAATCGCCTTTCCCCACACCTCCCCCCGTAAATATCCCCATACTCTATCCTCGGGGAGGCAGATTTGAGACTTGCTCTCCCATCTCCATACTTGGCCACTTTGTGTTCAAAGATTATCTCTTGCAAAACTTACCCTGTCGGTGGCTGGTGTGCTTGCAGTTGGCAAAATGCGTCTTGTTCAGTAACTTCACTATTGAGAGCAACTTAATTGTTCCTCAGCCCTTGACCTAATCCATCTCTATATCAGTCAGTTGAGATCCTTGATTTTGAACAAAGCGTGGAGGCAGGCGGTGCTATTTGTCTCCCAGAAAGAAATCTGCCTCCTGCTCTTAAAATAAAAATAATTGCCAGCTACACACTTTATTTCATTTTGAAAATATGTGTATGTTTTAAAACTACTTAAGTATACTTGAGCCATCTCTATAATAAACTCCATGTTTAATTCTCAGCAGGTGGGATAAAAATTCCTCTTTCTGGGGTTGGGGATTTAGCTTAATCCCCAGTACCCCCCCCAAATTCCTCTTTCATAAAGTATTGTTTTAAGAAGTCCTGAAACTTTCACAAATTTGATACTAATCATAAATATTAAAACTAATATTCTAAGAAGTTCTGAAATTTTTCACAAATTTGATATTAAGTTCTAAAATTTCCAAATTTGACATTAATCTTTGCTATTTCTTTTCTTTTCTTTTCTTTTCTTTTTTTTTGGTGATGGGGATCAAACTCAGGGTCTTGTGCTTGCAAAGCAAGCACTCTAACCACTGAGCTAAATCCCCAGCCCCTGGTCTTTGCTATTTCTTAAAGGATTAAAGATACATTTATTATTAGATGACTTTGATTAAGAGAGGATCCTTTTTTATTTAAGTGGAATATTATTATGTTTATTTTTTAAATGTTTTTCTTCCAGGAATGAGAAAGGGACCCAAAACATTTGTTTTTTTAAAATTAAACTTCTAATTGTAAATACATTCATTTTGATAAAAAATAAATGAAATTTTTTGTATTTTGAAATTTAAAAATGTAAAGAACAAATAGTAAAATCATCAGAATCCTGTTATCTACAGAAACTATTTATCTAATACACACTATATTAGTTTGTTGTTGATACATACAGCTGAAAGGGAAAGTGTTTTAATTTAACTCATAGTTTTAGGGGATTCAGTCCATGGTCTGCTGGCTCCAAGGCAGAAATATTAGGCAAAGTGCTATGGCAGATCAAGCTGCTTAATTTACTGCAGCCAGGAAGCAAAGCAGGAGAAGAGCTCCAGAGAGGGACCAAACTCAGTACCAGAAGATACACCTCCATGGCCCACCCAGATACATCCAAAAGTGTGTACACTAATCTCCCGGGGACACCCAAGTCAATTAAATTGACACAAGCAAGCTGAATTTCCAGACACACTCTGCAAGAACTTTTAAATTTCATACATAAGCAGTTATAAGTATGCACTCGTGTCTGTGTGCTCCTATACCAATGCAGATCTATGTCATTCTTCTTTCCTTCCTTCCTTCCTTCCCTCCTTCCTTTCTTTTTTCCTTCCTTCCTACCTTCATTCCTTCCTTCCTTTCTTCCTTTTCTTTTTTTCCCCTCTCTGTCTCTCTCTATCTCTCTTTTTTCTCTCCAGTACTAAGGGACTGAACCTAAGGCCTTTGCACTGAGCTACGTCCTCAGCCTTTTTTTAAATTTAAATTTTTTATTTTGAGACAGAGTCTTATTAAATTGCTAACCTGCCTAGGCTGAACTCAAATTTACAATCTTCCTTACTTAGCATCCCAGAATGCTGGGATTACATACATGTGCCACCATGCTTGGCTTATTTTATTCTTTGACAAAAATAAGATTGTAATAGGACTTTCTGGCTAGAAATATGGAATCATATCATTTCATTGGCTGCATAATAGTTTACTTATGGATATAAAATCTTTAATCATTTCTTATCACTGAGCCATTGGTTTATTTCCAATTTTCTGTATTTTAAACAGTACATTGATGACAACGTATTTTGGAAGTCACAAGAAATGTAAAACATGTAATTCTGACTTCTTAAGTAGTTTTCTTTAAATAGTTGCTCTGTAAGGTAGCATCAGGGCAAAACATTTCTGGACTGTCATCTCAAAGCACCTGGACCACAAGAGCTGACAACGGTCATCAGCTACTTTAAGTGTTTTAAACAGTTTTAGCCTGAATAGACCACCCTCCGACGTCGTATTCACGCGTCACTTCAGTGCTAATTCCCTTCACAGTCCCGCAGCCTCGGATCACGTGGGCTTGTCGGCCAGAGGAGCTCAGGGCTTCCGCCTGCATTTGTGGTTGGTGCTTTCCCTGGGTGGAGGGGCCGGGAAGCCTCACTCTTTCTCACCAAAGAGCAAACCTAATCTAGAATTACAGGTTCTGCGCCGATCCCGCCTGAGCCATAATCTCTTCCTGACCTCTCACCATTGGGTGATTTGTCCTCATTAAAAGTCCTTTATACCATTTTTGGCAATCAGATGTGCTATGTGTGAGAAGACTCACAAAGTGGGACATCAGCAGGGAGCCGCAGCTCCCACTCAGCCACCGACCAACCCGGAGGTTAAACAGCACTACAGTCCACGCAGTGTTGTGTCGCCAGCGTTGTTTGGATGTTGTGTTTTGTGTTAGGCCACAAAACACCATCAATTTCAGCACGGTGTTCAGTGAAATGCATGAAGCACTGAACACGTATGCAGGCTAATGTGTTTTGAGAACGCCGAGCGGGGCTGGCTACACTGTGGCAGTCAGCTGTGTTAAATGCATTTTCGACTCAGGATCTTTTCTGTCTATATAGTACCTTTATCAGGATATAACTCCACCCTAAGTAAGGAGTATGCTCGATTTATAATATTCCCTTCTTTTCCATTTTAAAATGTAATTTAAACCTTTCTTATGACTTCCCCCATTGATACAGTTATGTCACCTTTCTACAGCTTTACTAAAAGGCTACCGAAGGCAGAGATCAGTCTCTCTATTGCCTATCACTGTATCTCAAAGCACAGAAGGAACTTGGTAAATGTTTATTGATTTACTATAACAGTAAATTATAGCATTGCGTTAGTAAAATTCTTGCTCCATTCAATGTCTATGCACATATCCAAGCATATAAAGAGAATTATTTTTTTAAAACTTTTTAATCACGATATTTACATAAGATACTTGTGATTTACTCTATAATAGTCCTCTTGGTAACTAAACTATATAATATTTAAATCTAAATTATATCTGTTAAGATATTTTCTATTTTTTAACAATCTTTAGAATATTTACTTAATATAGTTAGCATAAAGATCGAATTACATACCTCACAGGAATGTAGGCAGATGCACAAAAGTAACAAAACAACACAAAAAAGCTTCATGTCGGAGGTGTCCGGGTCTGTGGCTCTGCCCAAGACTGTCCACCCCAGGAAGTCTTTTGAAATTTAATTTTTAACCTCTGAAAAAATATTTAAAAAGAGCTGGCTTTCTACAGAGCTTCGTACTTTTGAACTCTTAAAGAATTTGGCTAAAATCCAGAGTTTTACCGTAATTTAAACAAAGACCAACCTCCCCAGTAAATAGAGGAGGGAGGGAACCAGTAGGAAGGATTTCCTCCTAGAAGGGACGATTGCCCCATCACACTGACAAACAGTGCCTCTGTTCCGTCCTCCAAGGGAGACACAGATTACACTGGGAGCAAATTTCTTGCTTTTTAGTAAAATAAAATTATATTTTTCTCTTTAAGGTTGAAGACTGGGAGATGGTAAGAATAAAGGTGTATCATGTTGAAAACTCTACTAAATATACAGAAAATTCATTAAGCTGTGATTGAATTCTATTCCCTGAGCACAGTGATGGGGAGCACAGCAATGTGTCTTTTAATGTAATAATTAAAAAAAATTTAAACATTCACCGTATTTCTTATCATACCACAGAGTACCCAGTAGTCTTACTGTTGAAAATACTCATACTATTCGACAACAGATACGTATACCCTGTATGCATGCTGTTGCAAATAATAATAATGCCAACTTTGAATCAGAAATGTTGCTATGAACCACATTCTTTTTCTAAAAATATGTACCTCCAGCACTGTCCACTGTTAGGGTCTGGAAGTCATAATAATCTAGAGGCAATTGTCCTTTCTACATAACATTAAAGAAATGGAAAAGCTCCTTAGAGAAAGGGCTGAGCTCACATCCGGGGCAGGAAGTGTATCAGGCAGGTTAGGGGAGTTAGATGGAGACATTCGCGTCAGGAAGCAAGGACGCTATTAGAGGCTAATCAGTGACGCTAGCACAGGACCCGGTTTGAAGGGGCTCCCGTAAGCCAAAGAGCAAACATTTTATGCATTAAAAAGAAAACTTCTTATGCATTGAAATAAAAATAAATATTTTCTAAAACGAAGGACTTTTCGGTTACTAGTTGCAGAAGTAATGATAGAAATGGAAAATCCCCATTTGTAGCACCTTTGTGGGCTCACAGATCTAGGCACTGGTCAGCAGCAGCTGCTACAACCGTTAGGTGAGATGTTCACAGGGAGCTTTCTAATGGAGGGATCGGGCCAATCCGTCAAAAGAAAGACAAGCAGACTCAATGTCCTTCCTCCTGGATGTCTAACCTATCATTCTTCATGGAAAGGGCATAAGAAGGCTTTAGGAAGAATTCTGAGGGAAAAAGGGAATCTGAATGTGATCAAGTCTTCAGATTTCACTACCAGGGAATCCAGAAGGTTAGAAAACATGATTTATACCATGATGCAGCAATCAGAGAGAAAGCAGGAAGCTACAAAATACTCAGTTTCTTCAAGAAATATGTACAATAAAAAAACAAGGAAAGAAAGGTTGGGGATATAACCCAACGGTAGAGTGTACAAGGTGTACAAGGCCCTGGGTTTCCCAGCACCATACACACACACACACACACACACACACACATACACACTCCACAGGAAAGAAAATTGATACAGGCTAAAAAAAAAAAGATTTGATAGATATACCAATATAATAGAATGTATGTATGGACATGGACCTTGTTTTGATCTTCATTTGATTTATTCAACCATTAAAAATTTTGAAATAACTTGGGACTAATCTACATCAACTGAATATTAGCTGACACTTACTTTCTTTAGGTTTGTTAGAGAATGATATTATGTTTATATTTTAAAATATCCTCTGTTAGAGATTCATGAATAAGATGCTACTTGTGCTTTTTATAAAACATTGTGAATAAATAAAGACAAAATAGATAAAGTAAGATTCACAGAAGGCTAAGTGATGCTGGGTGATGCACACAGGTTCATTGAAGTGTTTTCTCAACTTTTGCTAACGTTTGAAATTTTCACATAGAAAACTAAAAACAAAGTTATGTGTTCACATTGGTTCCAATTTATCTTATTATTTTCTTTTTTATTAGTACCAGCTTGCAGTACATAATGATTACATTCATTGTGGAGAGTGGGCACATCACACATCTTAATTCTTTCTATGTCCCCTTTTTCCTTCTCTCCCACCCCCCCGTTGTTTCCAATCTAATGGCATCCCGGTGAACTCCTAAAATTTTGTTCTAATATAAAACTTTTCAGCCCATTTCCTAGCAGGTTCTCTGTCAGTTACAATATTGTTATCGTCTTTCCAAGTATTTTAGATTTCCTAAGTTTTCGTAACATAATTAAAAGCATGTCTTCTTAGACCTTGGATTTCATAATTAGCCTACATAATTAGCATGTGGTGTAATCAAAAAACACAGTGAACGCTGCTGCCGAGCGCCATCCAGTGGAAGGGCGGGATCTTCAACATGAGAAGCTGCTTCATGAACGCTAGTAACAGCGTGTGGCAAGTTTCAATTTGTTCAGTACAGTCGGCTGGTTGTGAGCTGTGGTTGAAAGGTGTGTCTTAAATCACCCATTATAAAGAATGCGCTGACGTGACAGTTTGTCAGTTTCATTGGAGTCGCACCATTGTGCTGCTTCAAATTTCAGCTTTTAAAGAAACGTCATCACAGGACATTAAATCTGGGTCTATGATTATGACCCTGTGACCGGGGAATAGCTCTCAATGGGAATCATCCAGTTCTCTGAAAAAGTGCATCAATAAAGATCCAACATAAAGGTGATGTTGATTTGGTTTTTGACCCTGATAGACTTGTGCTGAGTCTGTACCCAGGAACACTATGGTGAGTTGGGAAGAGTAGTAGGAAAGACATTTAAGAAATGACACGCATAGAAAATGGCCTGTGAAATGGACAAAGTGTTTCATTTTCTATCATGACAATATTCTGTGTCACATATTGCTTCTGGCACAGCAGTTTCTGTCAAATAAAAACATTTCGGTGTGTGTCCTCATTCACTGGATCTAGCACCATGGAACTTCCGGATCTTCCCCTCAGTCAAAATGACCACGAAACAGAAATGTTTTGAATTGACTTAGGACATGGAGGCAGCTGCTGTGAAGCACTCTGAAGACACTTGTGAAGTGGACGTCCAGAACTGTTTCAGAAAGGGCAAGCGTGGTGGTGTAAGTGTGTACAAAGCAATGAGGAATATTTTGAGGGAGATTAATGGGAATGTGTTAAAAAAGAACTAACATTCACTGCATTTTTTATTATCTCATGTGCATTCTCTTTTCTTTCCATCTTTTTAATAATGCCTTTGGCCATTAATCACCTGTTGACAAGTAGACTCTTAGGGGATGGGCAGAAATTCAAAGAATAGAAAAGAGTTCAGTTCAGTTAAACAAGTACTTATTGGGTATCAATTTATGCCAAGGACAGTAGTAGGTACTTAGAATACCAAACAAATTACACCAAACAAGTAAGATTTCCCACCCTTCAGGAGCTTATTAGAGTTTAGCACGGGTTTCTGCAGATATCATTGGGGCAGCTATGAGGGGTTACTAGGAATTTCAGAAAATATTTTTTCCTTTTTATTTTTGAGCTTCCTTCTCCATACAACGCCAGTACTGGCAGTGATAAATAGTGACAATGAAGCCCTGCGAAATTTTGCTAGAGGCTGTTCGCCTATAGGTCAACACTCCTTAAGACTATGTTCATTGATTGCAGTATCTGATGTGGACAGAAGAGGCTGTGGACGAGTGCTGAGTTGCAGAGGGAGGAATGAAGGTGGATGATGCCAGCATCTTCCCCTGAAATTACATGATGTGGCTCCCCCGGCCTCTTCTGACCTCCAGCCAATTGAGTGTATGGGAGCTCTCTTGATGCGACAGGAAATCAAGGTATGGTATATTTTAATGTTAGGGAAGCAGTTTTTATGTGCCGTGACTCCGAAGCATCCCTGTTGCTTTGCTAATGTTGTAAACATTGCACAACATAGATTTTGTAGGTTAAAAGTGAATTGCACTTCAAAAATTTCATTTTTCTTTTGTGATTGCTACTTATTTTGCCTTTTTTAAGCCCAAGGGAAGGCTTAAAATGTCAAGAGAAAACTGAAATAGGTTACAAAATTCTTTAGCCCTGGGCAACATGAGGCTTGAGACCTAGGTGGTCACCTAGGTCACTCTGACCTAGTGCAGACTCCTTATCACCATAAATGTAACAAAGAATCTCAAGTTAAAGTCTTTTTCTTCTTATCCTGTTCTTACCTGGAATGCACAAGTGCCCAAGCAGCAATCAACGACAGCCCGTGCGATGCCTGTGAACCAGTGCAATTGCATCAGCCCGTTTCCCGTAACCTCCTTCTTTGTTCTTTATCACAGAAGCTCAGACCCCTCAGACACCATTTGGGGGAGCACGGATCCCGGGGGGTTAGGGTTCATTCCCCTTGGTGGTCATCCTCACTTTGGCTGGAATAAACTCTTGTTCTTGTACTTAGTGAGTTTCAATTTGGCCTTGCAGGTCAATAGTATTTTATTAGCACTCGTGTTTTACAAACATGACCAATAGTCCAATGCGGTGAATTGTGAAGACGAAGTGGGAGACAGGAGACAGTTCTAAGCCTCAGTAACTGTGCTAAAGAATGAAGAACAGTAAGGAAGAATTCCTAATTATAAATGCAGCCGTGGCTTCAGAAAAACCGAAAAAGCGCTTGACTACAAATCCTAGTGAAGGAGGAGATACTTTTGAATGGCCTTTGGGAACCCAGAGTAAATTATTTTTTAAAGTCACCTTCAACCAAAAAAGGGCCAGAAAGCAAGTTATTTAGTAGTAGAACTTTCTGACCAGAAAAGGAAAAAGCTCCACAGTCAGCGGATACCTCGCAATTACAGTGCATGGGATTATAAGGAGTGAAGTGCCAGGACACGATGAAACAGGAGAAGGTAGAAAGGCTTCCCTTTCAGAGTGACATACGCTGTGACTGATGATGTGGCACCTGCATGCCGAGGAGCGCCCAGCCCCCAGCGACTCCCTGTCCAGGCTGAAGAGTCATCGGACCTGAACAATGGCAGCATTTGTAACATTTAGAAACTATGATGAAATTCAAGAAAATTTTTCTGCTCTAAAATCTTGCCCCAAACAAGCAAAAGTAAAGATATCTTTAAGCTGTCTTCATATTGGAAGTAAAAGTTGTATCTTGGAGTAACTGGGAAGACGTAGATCCGTGCTGGTGATGACAACGACTGGTTTCCTCCCTCGTGAAAAAGAAAACCCTAATGCGTTTGCAGCACACCGCTTTCTCCCCAGAGAAAGGCCGGCGTCAGGTGCTTTGGCGCTGAAAGAAAAGTTCATTATAAAAATGGCTAATCTTGTCAAACACAGGCCGGTTCACTCAAGAATGTTTTTTAAATAAACTGTGTGACAATCTAGACAAAAATCATACACATCTCCGGC
Source organism: Hystrix cristata (assembly GCA_004026905.1). NCBI lineage: Eukaryota > Metazoa > Chordata > Mammalia > Rodentia > Hystricidae > Hystrix > Hystrix cristata. The sequence continues at coordinate 4,462 of PVJO010023588.1, read as the reverse complement.
CACCCGCATGAATCTTACGGCTCAGCAGAGTACTCGCTCTGAGGAGCAGCCAGCTGCCGAGCCCTATAAACATCCAGGCGCCCCGCAGGAGGCCCGCGGAGCAGGGAACCGAGTTCTCCTGCCAGCAGGCTGAGCAGATACAAGCGAGCCCGCGCAGGAAGGACCCACCAGCCCGTCAAGGTTTCAGATGGCCGCACTCCTGGTGGATATCTGTGTTTTTTTTCAGTACCAGAAATTGACTCAGGACCTTGACACTGAACTCTCTCCCTCTTTAAACGTAGACACGGGGTCTTGCCAAGTCACTAAACTGCCCAGGCAGAGTTCGAACTTGTGATCTTCCTGCTTCAGCCTCCCATTATGATGCGACTGACATCTTGAGTGCAGCTTCAGGAGCGACCCTGAGCCAGAGCCGCCCAGCTGAACGCTGAGGAATTTCTGACCTACAGAAATCATGCAAGATTATGTTTGTTGTTTTCAGCCACTAAGTGTTGGCGTAGTTTACTACACAGGAAGAGAAATGAACGTATTTCAATTCTTAACAGGATGCTTGAGCAGAAAAGTGAATTGTATGAGCGTTTTCCAGAAAACAGGCGGATTTTGCCTGATGCTTCGACGGTGGAGACGGGCCAGAGAAGTTGGCCCACTTACAGACCCCTTTCGTCACAGGAACAAGTTGAGGAAGCATCTTCAAGGCCCTCAGGGAAATACGGGGAGTCAGAGTGATAAGATTCTACGGTTTACAAAGAAATTGGATCTTTGAAAAAACACAGCAAAAAGAAATCTCGCGATGCTTCCGATGCTGCCTGCACGCTTGAGGAAGCCTCCAAGTCTCACTGAAAACCACTGGGGAGATTTGCAGGAAAAAGTTGAGTCGTGTTTTCCTTCTTCGATGCACCTGCGGACCGGGATGAGGCCCTTTCCTGGAGCCTCCCCAGCCTGAGTCTCTGACTCGGAGAGAAGGGAGAGCTTGGTGAGTCGACGACGGCGAACATCTGATAAAATGTACCGATTTGCCTTTTTATAAATTGTGGATTATTGTGGAAAAAAAAAAGTATTCTGCCACTCATTAGAAAAGGATAAACATTTCGCCCTACTTTTAAATTTCCTCGGGCATTAGCTGCAAAGACAGAAGCCACAGAAATTCACTTGGAAATGAAATGTGTGTGCCAATTTCAAGTTTAATTCAGAACTGAGTGAATATACACAAAGATAATTATCCCAATCATTCCATAATAAATAAGTAAATGATTTTATGAATATCCTAGCCAATAAAAGGAACTCAACATTCATTAAAATCAAATTGCAACACTTACTAAATTAAGGAAAAGTTGAAGTCCCCATTTGTCATGGAGTTGACATTCTTTGTTAAATTTTTTTTCTTTGTCCTGTAATATTATTAGCCTCCATAGAGTAGACAAGTGAAAAATAAAAATATAAAACAAGAGCTGGGCATGGTGGTGCACACCTGTAGCCTCTGCTACTTGGGAGCCCGAGGCAGAACTGCAAGTTTGAGACCAACCTGGGAAACTTGGCAAGACCTTGTCTGAAAATAAAATTTTAAAAAAGGAAGTTCAGTGGTAGAGTTCTTGCTCAGCATGTGCGAGGCCCTGGGTTCAATCCCCAGTCTCCTCTCCCATATACCCCAAACCAGATTCACAGAAAAACATTTTCTATTCAAAAGAGCATCAATTAGCACAACATTGAAAATGTACTTAATAGTATGAGTATACCTTTAAAAATAATGAAGATAGTAAATTTGATTGATGGGAATTTTACCATAATTCAAAGAAAAGCATTGAGATGGTCTTAATGGTGCATGCCTGTAAGGCTGAGGTGGGAAGATCATATGAACTCACAAGTTCAAGACCAGCCTGGGCAACATAGTGAGATCCTGAAAACAGAACAAAACAAAAACAAACAAACAAAATAAAACATTGGCAATATTGTTAGAGTATATTTAAAACTTGCTCATCATGCTGTGTGTGTGTGTAATTTTTATGCAGGGGCTCTGGTGACAGGACAATTATTTCGAGTTCCTCCTAAGCATAACGATTAAAAAGGTTTGGTCCAGTGGCTGGGAAATGGAGCAACTGTTTGATGAAGCAGAGAAAGAGGAGCAAGGCAACGACGCTGGACTGATGGGGCAGGGGAATGGTTTACAGCACAGGAGAGAAATAAAATTATAGAGGAGGCTTAACAGATGGATAGATGTTACTTTAGACAGGACGCTAAGGGAATGAAGGAGCTATCTGGGGTCCTGAGGATGGGGATAGTAGAAAACTATTTCAGTAAGCTGAATATGTCATCGGATGCAGTGTGGAGGGGAGAAAGAAGTTACATCTGAAAGGATTTAGTCTGAAGTAAGGAAGAGGCTCAGAATGTGAAAAGATGTTGCAGTCCACTGTTATTTCCAGACAGCTGAATTCTTGTCACTTATATAGTGTTATTTAACCTAGGAATAAGACAAGGAAGTGTGGCAGGGACAAGAGGCCTGTAATTGGTTGATGACAGTACAAAGTTACTTTAGAAGAAACAAATTGCTAACTTTGGATAAAAGAGATTGCAACCAAGGCTAGGGTAGGGATGGTGATAAAAAATGATAGGAAAGGAGGAGTGTGCTCAAAAGTTTGAGTTCAGAGATTAGAAATTAAAGTCTGACGCTGCCACGAGGACAAATGGGGAATTGAAAAGATGATCAGTTTGGAAGGACGAAGGTTCCGGGAGAGGAGGGCAAAAAGACGGAGGACCGCGAGGCTCCAAAGTTCTCGTCTGCTTTTCTAACTATCTGAGGAAGTAACTTCCCTTTTCTAAATGTCAGTTCTTTACTTGTCAAATGAAGTGGTTAGGTAAAGGTGATCTTTAAAAATTTTTTTCATTAGTACATATTTGCCATATGTAAGGATCCCGGTCATCATAGGAAATTTGTATCTGTATATCATGTGTCTTCTTTTTTCCCCCATTTCCCTCCCTCCAACACTTCTTCCCCTTCCAGGTAGCAGGTGATGTTGAAGGTCTCACACAAGTTCAATGGTTTTATCAGACTGAGTTGGAGATACAAGTGGGGCACCAAAGACAGACTGAAAACACTGAATTTAATGTTAAATGACAACGTAAAATAGAAGGGCAAGATGAAAAATTCTACGTCTGTATGATGTCCAGAATTTAAGGTAGGTTTATCAAATTTGAATTAAAACGTAGTTACCAAATTCCTTTTATACAGCGCTAAGTGGAATTCCTAATATTTTCCCAGTAAAGTTTACGCAAGTCTTTCAAAATCCCATGTACAATGACTTTCTGAAATAAGGTACCAATGTCCATCTTCTTTCAAAGAGGCAGTAGACGGGTCATACTCAAGGTCGGGTCTCAGAGGATTCGGGTATGAAGGGGGTCAAAGAAATTAATAAATGAAGGTCACTACCTTCATCAGAAGTTTTGGCGGTTGTGGGACAAGCTGATGTCAGATATCCAAGGATTAAGAAGGGGGAGGACCGTCCAGTAGACTGACGCACTGGCCGTCGGCGCTTAGAACGTACTTGATGAAGGAATAAATTGTCTGGCACAAAAGATTAAAATAGCTTGGCTATTTTAATAGACAACTCCATTTCTTCAAACACACACAAAAGCATTGATTTTTTTCCCCCTAAACTAAGGCTACGTAGGAACAAGACTAGCGGACAGGCACAGCTCAGCCAACAAGGGCGCGTTGTTCAAAAGATCGGCAAAAACAGGACTGCGAAGGCGGCAGAGCCTCCCTTGGCGGGCTGCGTCGGTTTCTCACGCTCCGAACGCCTCAGAGTTGCGGCCACACTTTCTGCTGGCGTCGACCTCAAGAGCAGGCTGCGGCCACTTCGTTGCCCGAGGAGCGAGAGTCCCCGGGTTAGCACCGAGCACAGGATCCGCCGCGGCGCTCGCGGAAGAGGAGCCGGCTCCCGACGCCTGCTGTCTCCAGGGGCAACACCGCGGCTGTACTTCCGCAAACGTCATACACACGCGGCGCCGTTACGTCACTTCCGGTGCTCCTCGTTGGCGAAGTTGCTCTCACTGCCGTAAACTGGTGAAATTAAGATAGTATTGCTTCTGTTCCAGTGCTGAAGGCTTCTTGGAAAAGCGTCTCTGTCGCCGGACGCGCCAGTGTCTGGTTGTTTTGGCAAACCGGTTATTCAAATTCCTAATCTTTTTCAAAACGTCTGTCTCTGTACGGTGGCCGAGGAGGTCAGAGTGCGGCGGAAGTGCCCCGCGAGGGGGTGTGCGCGCCAGGCCTGTCGGAGGTACACGTGGCCGGTGAGGCTCACGGCGGCCGTAAATCTGGGGATGTCGGCGCGGGCCCCACCGTGGCCGGGAGGGCGGGGGGCGAGGGGGGTGCTGCGAGGGGGGCTGCCCGCGGGGGCGGCGAGGCCGGGGCGGGCCTGGGGAGATCGCGCTTCTCGCCCTGGGTGGCCCCGCCGGCGGGCGGGCTGACGGG
>PVJO010023587.1:0-25893 GCA_004026905.1 Hystrix cristata | reverse complement strand
TCCCCTCTCTTTCCCCTGTTGCCTTTCTGCTTTTCCCCTTCTTTCTTTCTAGTACTCCTCTCCTCTGCACAGCATCCTCCTTTTATGTAATATCTATTACACCTCTTTGTTCTTATTTACAGTTATGGTTTCTCATATCGGAGAAACAATTCGATGTGTGCTCATGATAGGAACACTTCTCAGTGGGTTGAGGGCCTTCCCTACATACAGGGTGATCTCTTCTCAGGACCTTTTAAAATACATCTGCAAAGGCTCTTTCCCCAAATGAAGTCACTGTTGCAGGTTATAGGGGCTGGGACTTGGCCACATCGTTTTGGAGGCCACAATTCAACCCATTACCACGGGGGGCCTCACTGGAGTGTGGCTTTGCTGCTTCAGAGAGCACTGGAGGTGGAAAGGTGGCTGTGATACAAATTTGCCTCTGCCCCCTCAGTTACACCTGGATGCCTCTCTTGCGTCCAGCATGGGGCAGTTATGAACAAAACTCTGCCACCAAGTGGGCTGAATTAGCACTTGCTTGGGTCCCTTTGTACGTAGCTGTGCGATTTGGGGAAGCGACTGGACCTCTCTGTGCTGCAATTTCCTGAGCTGGAAGCCAAGATGATAACAACCCCTTTGCTATAGGGAAGGAGGTTGACTGGCAGGAGGCCCTTTGCACAGCATTTAGCACCCCCTGAGTATCACACCAGTGTTTGCTGTGCCTGCTGACTATGTCCTGCTTCGTCTGGCTGGCTCACTCTTCCCATGGACGAAGGCCTCTGTCTGTAGAAGCTGCCCAGGTGGGTAGCACTTGGGTGGAGACCCTGGAGTGGAGCCATCTCACTGGGGCAGTTTCCTCTGAGTAACTGGTTTACCTTGCCAACGTTCTCATTCCACAGTGTTGTCATAAAATATTTTCCCTCATCTTGGGCAAAATGAGAAACACGAGGGCAAGATAACATGAAGTTTTCTTTTAAATTTACCCCCCCATAGGTTATTACTACTTTTAAAATTTAAATATAAAAGGATGTCTTTTATGCTGTAATGAGCAGAAAGTGTGTCTCCGGTTTAATGACATGAGAGTGACAATGGATAAGACACTACTTGTTTGCTTGTTTGTGTTTGTTGTGTTGCTCAGGTGACAAAATAGAAAGTTCGAATCCTTACGTCAGCCCCAGATTTTTGGAAACTTCTAGCGTTTGTGAAATCTCAAAGTCTAGGAACTGCTGATTTGGAATTTACCAGACATTTTCAGACACACTGAATCTCACTCTACCTTCCCATTTTAGAGAATGACACCCAGGTCCCAAGAGGTTTTATAATGTGGCCAAGGTCACATGGCTGGAAAATGGTAGAGTTGGATTTCCTGTCAAAAGCCTGGGCCACCTGTAGCCCCAGGAGTGACCCACCTCTTCGTGTCCCCTGCCTGGCCCACTCCAGCCTTTGACAGTAGTCTGAAGTCTCGCTTGCTTTGGAGGCCCTCTTAATTGAAGCCTCCGCATACCTCATGTGGGGGGCTCCTGCTTGGGTTAAATCAGCCTACAAGGTCCACTCTGTAATGGGTTTTAAGCTCCTTGGTCCTGTTGTCTGCAAGATGAGCCCCCAGAGTTGGGGCTGCCTGGGGAAGATGGACAGTAAATAGTAGACCCATAGATAGGGAAAATAGAGGTTGGAAGGAGATAAAGTAGCTTGAAAGGGGGGATAGGAGTGTCCAGAATGGGTGAAGTAAGTCACAGCTCAGAACAGAGTGGCCAGAGAATCTGTGAGTTTCACCAAAGGCATCTGATGTATTTTTAGAGGTGGCTCTTTCCATCCTTATTCTGGTGGAGGGAGCTCTCTGACCCTGTGACCATAACCACTGGCTCCTTTGAGGTGTCTCAAATGGCAACAGGAGGTTGCTTCAGCTGGTCACTGGATACAGCCTGTCCCTGGGGAGGGGGCGAGGCCTTGGGCATCAGCAGCCAACATCTCAGTGTCTAGGGAATGGCTGTGCTTGTGCCCCCCAAGTGGATCCGTGCAGGCCCCTTAGGGACAGTGGTGCCACGCAGGAACTGGCCAGTGGCTGGCCAGGAAGGTGCTAGCTGATGGTAAAGGTGGATCCGAAACATGCTGTGTCTTCTTCTTGGAAACATTTTTGTTACTTGACTTCTAGGGCCTTGCAGGCTGTTGGGGTACCTGCTCCTTCCCTGGCCATGTTGCTGGCCCTTGTTCACAGCCTGCAAGGGCAGGTGAGCCTAAAGGTGAGGCCCCCTCCTCTCCGCCCGTTGTGCAGCCACCTATCCGTTCTCCAACTTCTAAATACCATTTATAAGCTGAAGACGCTTAAATTTTTATCTCTGGCTTGGACCTTGCATTGAACTCCAGACTCATATATCCAACTGCCGGCTTGATATCGCCACTGATAGGTCTAATAGGTGGCGGTGGCTGGCAGAGTTCTCTGCTCACGTGTCTGTTGTGGGGACCAGGGTGACCGCGACCGATACCCCACTGTCACTTTGCTGGCTCCACTGTGGCAGCTTGCTAAAGCTCTGTATCCCCTTCCCACCCCATAATAGAGCCTGGAGCTGGGGTTGGGAGGGCCGAGCCAGGGGAGACCCATTCCAGTGGGATGCAGGAGCCCCTAATGGGATATTTTGGCATTGCCCAGTGGAAATGCCCTCCTTGGACTGTGCTGTAGCGGAAGTGCTTCTTCGTGGCCACCTTCCTCCCTTTCCTCTCACAGTGCCAGCTCCTGCGGCCTCTACTTCCCCCTCGCAGGCATCTCCTCCAGCAGGTCTGTCCTAGTCTCGCCTGTCTCCATGTGTGCCCCTTGGAGAACCCAGCTAAACAGCGACACCTCACATTTTATGTGTTCAAACAGAGTTAACCAGAGGCCCTGCCGCTCCTCAGGAAGCCTCCTCCTCCCTGGTCTGTACCAGCTCCATAATGGCTTTGCTGTCTTTTCAGCTGCTCAGGTCAAAATATACCATTGTTATCCCCAGTCCCCCATTCATCCTCCTGTAATCCCCTCCTCCGGGGCTGCTAGGCCAGGATTGGCCCTCATTGCTCCTCTGCAGCCCTCACTTCCACCATCTCCCACCTGACTGGCGCGGTCGTCCCATCCAGCCCCTCCTTTGGCCCTGCACCCTCACTGGGTGGCCTCGACGTGCAGCCCGGGGACCCTTTCCAAGTGCAAGTTTCCGCCAGTGCTCCCTGGCTCCCAGATCACTTGGGACAATAGGTATCCCCCAATATCAGTGGATCCTCCCACCCCCTGTTTGCCTCTCCTCCACCTCTTAAGTCACATGTTCTTGGGACAGTGGCCACCTGGGGACCATTGTTTCCTCTCTCACAGCCTCCTGGCCTCACAGATTCCTGAATTCTCTACTGTCCTTCTAGTCCTTGCATGGGGACCACCTTCCCAGCTGTACCTTGGCCACCAGTCCCTGGCACACCTTGTTTCTTCTTTGGGGCAAACTCTGACAGGATTTCCCTTCCTTTCTCTTTCCTTCCGTGTGTGTGTGTGTGTGTGTGTGTGTGTGTGTGTGTGTGTGTGTGGTATTGGGGATTGAACCCAGGACCTTCACACTGACCTACATCTTCAGCCCTTTTTTACTTTTGGAGTCATGGTCTCACTATGTTGCCCAGGTGGGGCTCGAACTTTCAGTCCTCCTGCCTCAGCCTCCCAGAGTGCTAGGACCACAGATGTACGTTGCTTCTTCCAACTTTTCAAATGTGTTTGTAGCATTGACTCCAGCTGCGAGAACGGAAGCTCCCTGGAGGCAGGACGTGGGCTCTTTCCATATATTTCTGGCCTGTGCAGTGCTTGGGGCACAGCGAGTTTGCAATAAATATTCATTACATGAATGAAGAGTGAAGTCACCCATCAAAGTGCCTGACACATAATAGTGTTTGATAAATACGGGCTTTATACAATTTTGACTGTTTATATTTCATAAAATTCAGGAACTTGCAGAGCAGAAAAGGGAAAAAAATCCTATAATCCCTTTGTTTGGAAGCTCCCTATTGACTTTTGAAAGAAGACAAAAGTAATATATGCAGACAGTCAGAAAATCCCATTTGATATCAAAAGGCATAGACTGAAAGAGCCTTCTGCCACCACCTCCCGCACTGGCCCTGAAAACCTCCCAAGGACCCCGTCTCTCCAAGGCCAGGAAGGAGCCCATCATCCCACAGGGGCAGCCAGCCGGGAAGGGCGGGAGCGAATGGGAGCCAGCCGCGGCAGCGCTAGATTCTGACAGAGATTCTGCCTCTTGTCATCCTTCTGCTCAGAGACCACCGGGAGCCCAGCATCTTAGGGAAAAATCCACACTCTCTGTGGTTGTCTCTGAGGCTCTGCCAACTCCGATTCTCCAGCCCTGCTGTTGCCCTTTCTCACTACACCCCAGCCAAGCTGCCTTCATTCCAGTGGACTTTCCTGCCCCTGGGCCTTTGCACATGCTGTTCTATGCCTGCAAAGCCCCCCAGCCCCAATCTGGCCAACTCCAACTCCCCTTTCCAGTCTTGGCACAACAACAATTGTCACACTTGAGGGAGTATCAGAGTCACCTGGAGAGTGTACTGACACTCAGGTGGCTGGTCTTGTCACCATGTTATGCTGCAGTAGCTCAGGGGGCCCCATGACTTTGCATTTCAAATAAGTTTCCTAGTTAGGCAAGGTGGCGCATGCCTGTAATCTTAGTATGCACGAGGCTGAGGCAGGGGGATGGCTGTGAGTTTGAGGCCAGCTTGGGCTACATAGTGAGACCCTGTTTCAAAAACAAACAAGCAAACAAAAACTAAAGAAAAGAAAGAAAGAGAGAAACTAATAAGTTTCCTAGTACTGCCACCACCAAGAAGGCCCGACTTCGGGACCCACTAGGTTAAATGCATCTTTTTAAGATGCCAGCCCACAGATTCCCCCCACTGCCCCTTTCTAAATCGAGTCCTATTGTATCTGTGCTTTTCCTTTATATTACACCACAATATAAACTTATTTGTGTTTAATGACTATCTCCTCCTCTAGAGGGAACATGTTTGCTTCATTGCTACATCCTTCTCAGGACTAAAACAAAAACAGAGACCAAAAAATAGGTGCCATACAAGGATGGTGATGAGTAACTATGCTGAACTATAATGGAAACTTGCCAAATAAAAATAATCAACAGTGACCACCATCGATTGAGCACATATTGTGTGTCAGGCAACAAATTTGGGCAGGACCTGTGACTGTTTTGTTGATTTCTGTATCCCTAATACCTGGTCCATAGCGACAATTTAAAAAAAAATTGAATGAATCAGTGAATGAAAATATAGTCAGTCCATCATATCTGCAGTTTCCACATCCTTAGATTCAACCAATTGTGGCTATAAAATATTCAGAAAAAATTGCATCAGTACTGAACGTGTAACCTTTCTTCCCTTGTCATTATTCCCTAAACAATACAGTATAGCAACTATTTACATAGCATTTACATTGCATTAGGTATTATAAGCAATCTGGAGATGATAAAGTATATGGGAGGACGCATGTAGGTTCTGTACAAATACTACCCCATTTTATATAAGAGACTTGAGAACTGGTACTGGAGCCACAACCCTGTGGATACCCAGGAAAAACTGTATACATTTCTCCTGCCTAGGATGCTTCCTTTTGTGCTGGCTGCTGGGGAAAACATTTCATTCTAGTATTAGTTTCCTGGACGCGTCCTCTCTGGGGACGAAGCCTGGGATCATTTGAAATCTTGAACTGGGTCCCACCTCCCAGAATGACTGACAGTCCCTGGGGATGCTTCGAGGGGCAGAGATGTGAGGAAAGATAGACACCCTGTCTTCCACTTCCTCTTACGTGGATAATGCAGTACAGTAATAAGAAAGAAGAAAGAAAGGGGAAGGGTGGGGGGGACTCACAGGCTGTTTTTATTCTTGTTAAACACAAAGCAGAAAATAACGAGAAGATCAAAGCCACACCAAAAAGAAAGAGACAAAAATAAAAGGAGTGGGAAGGGAGGAAGTGGAGACAGAAAACAAAGCAGTTGTCCACACTGGAAATTGGCTCTCCTCTTCCGAGTGTCCATGGCTACCTGCCAAATCAATTGATTATATCTGTAGGCAGAGTTGCCTTTTTATTTCACACCAATTTTCACGGGCAGCGTAAGATAAAAATGGAAGAGACAAAGTGAATGGGGAAAGATGATTGAATGTTGATGTAAAGAGGGAAGGCACAAGGAAGTGGGGGGAGGAGGCTGGAGACAGCAGCAGGAGACGGTCAGAGAGGGTACTTTGAATCATGTAGCCCCCCACCCTCATCATTCCTTTCTTTATGCAGTCTTTGAAAACCTCCACCACCTCTTCCCAGGAGCCTGCCGGTCACCACCCACCTTGGCCTCAGGGACAGATGTGCCCTGGGCGTCTGAAAGCCCAGTGGCCAATCTTCTGTTCCTGACTCTGGAGTCCCAGGGCCTGGTGAGCAAGAGTGTCAGAGGCACAAGGCAGCTGATGACTCACTGCATGGTTGCGAGTCAGTCCTTCTGCTCCTCAGCCCTCAGTTTCCCCACCTGGTGTGTGATGCTAATTCCTCACTTAGCCCTTGGCTGGAAGTGCTGACAGGTGAGAAGTTGGACATGTGCTTTGTGAATGTCAAGCACTATGAGCAGCCTTCATAATCTCAGCAAACAATGTGCAAGCAATACAAATGCAAAGCACCGGCCCTTTGTTGGAAAGTGTGTCCGGTCCTAGGCTGGCCTGGGTGGGCACTCGGACCCAGTGCATGCTGGCCTCCTGGAAGGGTTCCCATCCAGCTGAATGCCTGAGCCTTGTCTGCAAAGGCTGCTGGCCGCTGTGGGGCTGTATTTCCTACAAATCCTTGGGTTTATGCCCACTGTCTGGGGGACTTTGGGAATAGGGCCCTGTTGAAAACCTCTTCTGCAAAGAACTGGCTTCCAGGGTCCTGGATTCTCTTTCCTACAGTGTCGCAGGCAGAGGGGGAGTCAGGCAGCCGTCCCTCCCACCTTCCCATTCACTAGCTCAAAGCCAGCAACACAATTAGACAGAGCAAGGTACACACAGAGTCAAAGGTGCCTCAGCACCATGATGCCCAGAGGTGGGGTGCCACACCTCGGTGGAGGAGAAGGAGACGGTGGAGAGAGGCCTCAGGACAGCTCCGTTGTCCCTCTGTGGTGGTAACTTCTCTCAACAGGTAGCTGGGCACCGCTGGGCTTCTTTAGAATCACGGAGACACAGCAAAATGAAGGCCAGGGAGAGAAAGGCCTGTCCCTGGCTTGTGGCTTGTTAGGGGCAACAGGGAGGGTGGGATCTATGTGTGCCGACCCCTGCTTGGGCTTTCCATGTGTGCCTGTGCGTGTGCATGTGCATTCAGGTGTACATGTGTGTGTGGAGAGGGGCAGGGCTAGGTACAGTATACCCTTCAAGGAAGCAAGCCGCACGGCGAGGCCCGTAGTTCCAGGTGTGTGCTTGGCTCCTAGGATAGCAGGTGGAAATGACAAGCACATTTGCCTCGTAAAGTCAGAACAGGCCTGCCTGGGGAGAAGCGTGTCAAGAGTTGTGTGAAACACCGGATGGAGTTGTTGCTCGTATTCCCTCTTTACAGCCCCTGCGAGAGCTGCGTGCACAGAACCTGTCACTCAGCCTGCCGGGCAGGCAGCTCTAAGGCCCAGTCTGCCCTCTGTGGTGGGCGGGGAGGACATGGGAAGGTGGGAGGGGTCTGCCTCAGTGGACAGCTAGTCATGTGGAGGCCTCCCCACCCCAACAGCAGCCCTGGGGTCTTTGCCCTTGGGAGGGGCTGCTCTCCAGGACAGCTGAAGTGTAGGGAGGCAGCCGCCTCAGTGGGCTCCCAACCCTGAGGTGGAGGGGTGGCGCTTGAGAAAAATCCAGTTCCCTTGCCAGCTCTCCAGCCTCTTGGAGGCCCTGAGTGGGAGGCCCCTGCCTGGGGGTAACCTGCTCACTTAGCCTCCTCCGACCCCCTGTTTCCCTCCCTCACTTCTCCACTCCCTCTCTGTGCTCCCCGGAACCCCTCTGGAATAATCCACCAGCACCACAGTCCTTGCCCGAGGGCCTGCTCCTGGGAAAGCCCCAGCAGAGACGCAAGGAGCTCCGTCATACAGAGCTGGGTGTCCCTGCTCTCCAGCTCAGCAACTCTGGGATGCCAGATGCGGCTCACCCCTTACCTTCTGAGCTCCTGTTTCCGGTTTTGTAAAACAAACTTAATGCCGCACATTTCCTTGAGTCTGCTTCTCAGTTGTTGAAAAAAATCAAATTCGCTCGGGGTTGCCACAGGGCAAAAATGCAGGCTATATGCTGTATATCTGGATTACAAGATTAAAGATCAATACAGCGTTGCACAGAAGCAAGTGTTAAATTGGGTGACAAATTCGAAATAGAGTTGGGCATGAGAGAGGAAGGATGTTGTCAGAGAAGGCTGCTTGGAAGAGGTGGGTTTGAATTGGGCTTGAAAGACAGATGTGTCCCAGTAGATTAGGCAGACGTGGCTTCTAGCACCAGACTCAGGGTGGGGGGTGCTCGCTGGCCCAGAATGGAGCTTTCCCAGATGAGGGTCAGTGGCACTGGACTGCCAGCCGTTGCCTCTGTTGCCACATGGGAGGTATTAGCATTGTAGTGACCTTTCTTTCTCCCTTCCTTTCTCTCTCTCTTTCTTCATGGCTCTCTGCAGTTTTCTAGATAAATTGGGGGCATTGGAGCATGAGGGTACATGATCCATATCCCTTCCCTTCCTACCTCATCACATCTCATCTCATCCCCACCCCTTTTCCCACTTCATGTCTCATCTCAGTGGACTCCTTCCCTTCCCACCCCTCCTGTCCCATGTGACCCCATTCCTGTCTCCCCTCTCTTTCTGTCACATCCCTCACCATCCTGCTCCATCTCATTCTGCTTCCCATTCCCATCCCACCCTTCCATTTCCATCTCAGCCACTCCATCCCAACCCATGTCATCCCATCACATCCATCTCCTTCCACCCCACCCGTGTGTCTGATGTAAGGAGGGATTGCTGGCACACATGGGGACTTTGGAAGTGGTCCCCTTGGCACAGCTCAGTGGCACAGCCTGGGGGGAGCTGCAGCTGAGGCTCTGGACACCGAGAGCCTCAGAAGGTGTCTTACTCACTTTCTTGTTGCTGGGACACAATACCAGACACCCACAATTTAAGGGAGGAGAGGTTTATTTAGGCTTAGATTTATAGAGGGTTCAGTCCGTAGTTGGTTGGCTTTGAGGCAAGAAGGGCCTGGTGAAAGGGTCTGGTGGAGAAAAGCTGCTCGCGTCTTGACAGCCAGGAAGTACAGTGCAGAGAGAAGGGAAGAGCCTGAGAGACAGATGAGCCCTTTCAAGTCACGTCCCCAGTGACCCAGCTCTTCTGACCAAGGCTCACCTTCTAACGGCACATTCAGCACTGAATCCATGGTCCAGGCACCCTCCCAAAACCCCACCTAGGAAGACATGAGACTTTGGGGGGACGTTTGCGATCTAAACCATAATGGCAAGCAGCCATTCCAAATGGGGGACCGTGACCCAGGGCTGCTCAGAAAGGGGTGTTCTGCACTCTATTTTGACTGAGGCTGCCTACTGCAAGAGGTAATAGACACAGTGAGTAAGGTCTCAAACACCAGAGCCCAGCAGCCTGGTTAAAATCAGGCCCTGCCCCTTGCCAGCTGTGCGATGGGTTCAAGCTTCCTAACCAGTCTCATAATCATAATCATCTGTCTGATTGGGTTGTGCTGAGGATTAGATGGACTATGACATGGGAAGCACTTGATCCCATAGTGGGCTTTGTCACTGTTAGCTGCTGCCATCATTTATTCTCACGGAAGTGGAGGACCTGGCACTCAGATCGGATTCCCTGAGACGTGTGCACCAGGGGAAGTTCAGGCTCAGTGTGAGGGGCCCACGGCTCCATCCAAAGCTGACTCAGGATGTGCCCAGCCCCCTCTGGCAGGGCACCCCAGGGCGAGAGCAGACCTGATATTTGCAGGTGTTTGAGCCCTGGTATAGACTCTACCAGCCTTGACCTTCTCCTGCTGGGCTGGCTGCCCCATCTTGCCCTTGGATCTAGGAAGGTAAGTGACTGGGTGGACACTGTGACTCTGGGGCCTCTACTGGACTGGAAAGGGTAGCAGCTGTCTTCCAGTTAGTGCCCCCCTAGCTACCCCATCTCCCTTTCTCCTTCCCCCCTCCTCTGCATCATTCCCACAGAGGAGACTGAGCCAGGAGGTCTAATATTGCCTGCTTAATGGCTTATAGATCGCTGGTGAGTTGGGCCTGATGGAAGCGTCTGTTAAGTTTGGCATGAGGGTCTGGAGTCAAATGGCCCGAGACAGATTCATGGCTGCTTTCCAGGCCACCATGGGAAAATGTTTCCTGGCAGCATGCTCAGCTCTCACGAGCTCGGGAAGCCCAGGGAGATGGGGGGACCTTCTGGGGAGGCCAAAGCCCCCAGTGGAAGTGCTCTGAGGCACCCTCTAGAGTGCAGGGACCCTCCAGAGGCCAGAGCGGTACTGGCTGAGTATAAGCTGGACTGTGAGCAGAGGACAAAACCCAGATTTGCCCAGAAACAAGTCCAGAAAGACCTAATTAACGAACACTTCTTTGGAAAGAGACCAGACCAACTTACAAACAGATTCTGAATTATGAAATTTTGAAATACAATTTTAGCACTCTCAAGTAAATAGGCTTCATTAGACCCTTATAAAAAGATACACAAAGTGCCTCTGTGTATGTGCGAGAGACAGCGAGAGATACACGTGTACACACACACACACACACACACACACACACACACACACACAGAGATCTGCATCCTGAAAGGATTCACAATAGACCAGGGAAATGGGTGGTATACAATTGTATTACTTGGCATTTAGTAAAACTAAATTACCAAAATGGTGACCCAGAGGTTCTTGGGGACCTGCTAGAGTGAAAGGATGAGTGAAGAGTAACCGCCCATCTGTGTGTTTGTGTGCAGATTGGCTCCTCCTCGGCAGGGCTCCGTGAGATTGGCTCTTTTGGGCAGCTAACACAGCTCCTTTCCTCTCCAAATCTCCTGCCTTGTCTGTTGTGATGCCCAACATCCCCAGATCCTATTCTGCGCAGGTCAGTTCCTAGCCTTCCGAGGGGAAATGTGTTTGTTCTCCAGAGAACGGGGAGCAGAGGGTCACTACAGAGGTTGTAGGTGTGTGAGACCTGGAATTGAGCCCACCTGGAGGCCAGGCCGTCCCAACTCAGGGAAAATTGCTGAAGGCCTAGGGAGGCTCAGTACTCTCCAGGGGCTCTCAGAACTGGGGTGGTCCTGTCTTCAGGGCTCTTTAAGAATCTCCTAGCATTCACCTCCAAGGGGGAGGCTTGGCATTTCCATCTCCTTGCCTGGCAAATTGTAAATTTGGATATGAGCAGAAAATATAGTGACATCAAGGTTATGTGGTCTGCAGCTGACAAGATAGATGGCCCTCAGCAACCAGCATCTCCCAGCTTCTTCTGGGTTTGCACACACTCTCTCTCCACCTCTCTTTCTTTTAACCTTTTTTTAAAAAAAGAAAACATTTTCAGAGACTTTAATAACTGTGGAAGGGTGCTGTAAGGCGGGCAGGGAAATCGATCATTTTTATTCGGTTGTGCGCGATAAAATGTAAGTTTGGGCAATAAATCTTGTTACCTTGAGGGGAAAGAAGACCGTGGTTGGCCATTAATATGACTCCCTTTTGGAGCTTTTAATGAATGAATGAAGCCCCTGCTCTGAGTAATTAAGAGTGATGGCTCCCACCTCCCTGGTGGGACTCTGAGTTCCCGACTCAGCCAGGGGCTGGGGGCCGGGCTCACACTTTCCTCCCATCCAGGCAACTGCTGGTTCCCCATCTCTCTCATCTGTTTGTATTCATCATCTGTTATTTTAAATCAGTGTCTCCCCAGTGCACATAAAGCACCCACTGTGAGCCAAACACTGTGCTTAGCATCACATGGGGTCAAAAGAGTATCTCAGAGTCCCAGGCCAGTTGTCTAGCCAAAGGCTGCTCCTTAGGTGCTGGGGTGATCCTGGGGTGGAGGAAGGGTGTGAGTGATGGGGAGGCTGAGAGAGGGATGTTTGGGGATGTGATTCAGAGAAGGCTGCTGGGAGAAGCGGATTAGAATTCTAGAGTCGTGGTTTCTCAAGGGTTTTGGATATGTAATGCTGGTTTTGCCCTTAGTGTTGGAAATACTCGGGGGGTGAGGGACAGAAGACTTTCTGGTTTCCTAAGTCATTACCTGCTCCCAAATTTTCCCTAGATATTAAGAATCTTTCCTGGGCCCTCTTGACCTACCAATACCCTAGGTGCCTGTCCACGTGTCTTGGCTAAAGCCTCCTGGGAACATGGCAAGAGATGAAGGAAGTAACTTGTGTTGGCTGCAAGATTCAGTTTTGGGTCCTGGTTGTGTTGGCAACCATCTCTTGGATTTTGTTCCCAGGATCCTAAGAAAGAAAAGTAGACCTGCTGTCTCAGTCAGCTCAGGCTGCTGTGACAAAATGCCATAGACTGGGGGCTTTAGACAACAGACATTGATTTTGCAGTTCCCAAGGCTGGAAGCTCAAGATGAAAGTGCTGGCTGATTTGGTTCTGGTGAAGGCCCTCTTCCTAGCTTGCAGGTGTATGTGTGCGTGTGCGTGTGTGTGTGTGTGTGAGTGAGAGAGAGAGAGAGAGAGGCTGTTGTAGTCTTCCTCTTCTTACAATGCCACTAATCCTATCACTTTAAAAGGTCCCACCCTCATGATCTCCTCTAGCCCTAATCAAAAACTTTCTTGTATTATCAGCTTCTTGTTACTGTAATGAATGTCTGAGATCATCAATCTGTAGATACAAGGGTTTTGTTGCTCCTGGTTTTAGAGATTCAGTCCACGATTGGTTGGCCTTGTTGCATTTGGGCCTGTGAGGAGGCAGCACAACGTGGTGGGGAGTGAGCGGTAGAAGAAAGCTGCTCCCCTCATGGCCATGAAACAAAAGACAGAATGAGTGCAGAGTCCCACAGTCCCATTCAAGGGCACAACTCCCATGACAGAACCTCCCACTAGGCCCTCCCTCCTAAAGACTCCCCCACCTCCCCATAGTGCCAACACTGGGGACCAAGCCTTTGAGGGACATTCCAGATCCAAACCACATCAGCCCACATCTTTAAAAATCATCCCATTAAGGATTTGGGCTTCCACATACGAATTCTGGGAGGACAAAACTTCACTTCACAGCATACCAGTGGAGGTGGAGATTAGCTCTGTTTTCTCCTCAGGCAGCAGAAGTGGTGGTGGGGGGGGAGCTCTGCAAAGAGGGAGGTCTTGTGGGAGAGAGGACAGGAAGTGGCCCTGCTGCCAGAGGGGGAAGTGCGCATAGGAGCATTTAGGCCACTGCTGTCCCTGCACCCCTCCCCAGGTCTTCCAGCACCACTGTTCCCTCCACTTTCCAGCCACTCCCCAGTGGTGGCTGGGGTTCACCAGTGCTCTGGGTGTGGCCAGCAGGAAGCTGCCTTAACATCCTTGGTGCATAGGTGCCTCTGCAAACAAGGGCAAGACATCCAATTATTCCAAAACAACCTGCTTCTGTTTGCTTCCTGAACTTGGGCTGTTTACCCAGAGAAACGCTCTTGATTGACTCGAACTTTTCTCCTTCAAACCCCAACATGATTGTGGTTGGGGTGCCCTGGGGCCAGGGCCTGGGCACACATCATCTTCTTGAACTCTGTGTGGTTGGGACCAACAATTTCTGTTCTAATGGTGAGAAAACTGGGGCTGGGGAAAGTATCTATCGAAATCTCTCAGCTTTAAGTGGTGAAGCCAGAATTTGAAGCCATGTTCGTCTGTTCCAAAGATGAAGCCCTTTCTGATATTTGGTGGGGACCCAGTCTTTGGCTGGTCACCCTGATCCAGCATTGCCTCAAACAGCAAACACGAGACAACAGAAAGAGTGGTTGAATACATATGGAACTAGGGTGCCAAGCTATGCCTACAGCTTTAGTAGTGTGTCAGTGTGACATTTTGGAAAACAAAGACAACTGATTGCTTTCCTCATCTGGACATATGCTTTTAAAGATGTCTGGAGCACACCTGAGTCAGAAGCACTAGGGCAAAGGTGTAACGTATTTATGTGTTGTGAATGTGGGACCTTGCTCCTGGGGATGCAAAATGAGTATCCACTAGAGGTCCGTGTGTATAAATTACAGTATGTTCACACCAGGTGATGTTATATACTATTGAAAACAATTAATTAGAGCTGCATCAGAGTGTTCCCTGGGGTACTGTTGAGTAAGAGAAGCAAGAGGCAAGAAACTGAATATTATGTAATTCAGTGAAACAATCAATGACCAGAGTCCAGCTGTACATGTATAATAAGCACCTGTATGTGTATAAGTGAATGCATGTGGGTGTATATAAACAGTTGCATACATATATTACATATATGCATGTGTGCTGAATATATGCCCATGTAGTCACCCCTCTGTATCTGTGATTTCTGCATCCATATTGGGGCCATTAAGTGTGATGTTGTAATTGTATTTGTAATGCCTAGAAGATTAGCAAAGCACACTTTTGGGTGTATCTGTGTGGGTCAGGCATGATCTTGGGTACTATGTATCGTCCTGGCACCTTCCTCTCTGGTGCTGTTCCCCTGCTTTGCTTCCCAGTTGCCCTCTCTGCCTTTTAGCCATGAACTGAATCCCCAGAAATCATGAGCCAAATTAAACCTCTCTTCTTTTAAGTTGTGGGTGTCAGTTATTATGCCCTAGTGATGGGAAAGCTGACTAATACATGTGGAATGTGGGTACAGATATATCACTGTAATATGATGACTTTAACTCTTTTGGGAAGATACCTGAAAGGGGAATAGCTGGATCAAGTGGAACTTCTATTTTTAGTTTTTTGAGGAACTGCCATACTGGTTGTAGTAGTTTACATTCCCAACAACAATGTAGAAGTGTTCCTCTTTCCTTACAGCCTCACCAGCATTTGTTATTGTTTGATTTCTTGATGACTGTCATTCTTTCTGGAGTAAAATGGTATCTCAGTGTTGTTTTAATTTCCATTTCTCATATGGCCAATGAAGTTGAACATTTTTCATGTATTTATTAGCCATTTGTACTTCTGCTTCTTCTGCGAAATGTCTATTCATCTTGGATGCCCATTTTTGACTGGGTCTTTTACTTTGAGGGGCATCTAATTTTTTTGAGTTGTTTATATATTCCAGATGCTAATATTCTGTCCTGGAAATAGCTGAAAAAAAATTCCCATTCTGTAGGCTGTCTCTTCACTCTGTTGGTTGTTTCCCTTGCTGTGTAGAAGTTTTTCATTTGATATGATCCCATCTGTTGATTCTTGATTCTTGTGCCATTGGGGTTCCATTCAGAAAGTTCTTGCATATGCCTATGTCTTAAAGAGTTTTTATTTTGTCTTCCAGAAGATGAAGTGTCTCTGTTTTAACAATTAGATTGCTGATTGGTTTTGACTTTAATTTACTACACGGTGACATATATGAATCTAGACTCAATATTTTGCATGTGGATATCCAGTTTTCCCAGCACCATTTATTAAAGAGGCCATTTTTCCTACCAGGTATGTTTTTGACCCCTTTGTCCAAGATCAAATAGCTGAAGTGCCTGGGGTTGTTTCTGCTTCCTCTGTTCTGTCGCACTGATCCACATGTCTGTTTTTGTGCCAGTATCATGCTATTATTTTTGTCACTATAGCTTTGTATTATAACTTGAAGTCTGAGATTGTGATGCCTCCTGCTTTCCTTTTGTTATCCAGGACTGTATTTGCTCTTCTGGGTCTCTCTGGTTCCAGATGAATTTTAGGGTTATTTTCTCTAGGTCTGTGAAGAATACTATTGATATTTCAATTGGGATTGCATTAAATCTATTTTTCAGTTTAGGAAGTATAGCCGTGTTGATTATGTTTGTTCTGCCTGTCTATGGACATGGGCTGTATTTCCATTTTCTGGTGTCCTCTTGGGTTTCCTTCTCAGGAGTGATGTAAGTTTTGATGTAAAGGTCTTTCATTTCCTTGGTTAGGTTAATTCTTAAGTATTTAATTTTTCTTGATGCTATTGTGAATGGTATTGTTTTTCTAATTTATTTCTCGGTGAGTTAATTATTAGTGTATAAGAATGCTATTGATTCTTGTGTGCTGATTTTGTATCCTGCTACATTGCTGAATTTGGTTAATTCTAGGAGTCGTTTGGTAGAATTTTTTTGGTCTTACAAGTACAGGGTCACAAGAATGGGTGTATTTAGGATAATATGATTATGAAGAAAAATACAGAAGCTCCCCTTGTTGGTTGTCCACATGGATTCCCAGTAGTTCAGAGTGGGGGACAGAGAAAAGATGGCAAGGAAAGTCAAACTAACAAGCACAAAGGAAAATAAAAGCACACACAGACCCCATG
The DNA here is from genome assembly GCA_004026905.1 of Hystrix cristata. Taxonomy (NCBI): domain Eukaryota; kingdom Metazoa; phylum Chordata; class Mammalia; order Rodentia; family Hystricidae; genus Hystrix; species Hystrix cristata. The sequence continues at coordinate 9,505 of PVJO010023587.1, read as the reverse complement.
CATATGAACACTGTTGTGCATTTGTGTAAGGGTGTAGGGAAGCAAATTAATAAATTCAAGAAAAGTTGTAAAAGTTCTTTTCCTTGCACCAAAAGGGGCGCAGAGAACAGGTCCTAGCCAACTCAGAGGTACTGTGCAGAGGCCGGGGATCACTATGAGAAAGTCACCTTAGTCTCTCCAATGCCATAATTCCTGGGCTCCATTTGTTCCTTTCTGTGATGCTGGGGACCAGACTGAGCGTCTCATGTATGTTAGGAAAGTTCTCCATTGCTGAGCTTCAACCTTAACCCGCTTATTCCTCTGTGATTTGGGGGTCTCCCTGGCTGCTCCCTTGGAGCTCCCATCTGGCTCAGAGGTAAGCTTAACAGGGGACTTCCGCTAGTATCAGGGCAACCATAACATTTATCATCCCAAGAGGGAGCCCTTGACAGTGAAGAGGAGAGCTTTCGACTCTATCAGGACAGCACATATAAACCAAATCTGTCCCTGGCAAACCTGGATGTAGGGTCACCCTCGCTAGGGCTCCTACATGGGTCATATTTCCATGCAGATGTGAGCATTAACATATCCAGAACCCCTAATTGTTGTAACTAAAATTACTCTTAAAGATCATCCCGCCATAGTAGGGAGGACCCTTTCCCCTCAAGATTGTGGGGTCCAGGCCAGGTCCCTATTCAGCTGCGAATGCCAATGCCCTGGGCTGAGCAGGTCTGGGACTTCTGTCTGTAGCCTCTGTGGGTTGATGTGGCACTCAAAAGATTGAACCAATGAGTCAGCTATGGTGCTGGAGCACTTTGTATGCAGCATTAGCAGCTGGGATTACAAAATGGGGCTGTGCTGATCAATATGCATATGTAGGTGGACTAACCCCCAACATGGCTATCTCAGAGATATTTCATTCCCTTCTCAGTACCCTTCCCAAGCATCCCAGCAAGCCTTATTTAATTCAGTGGATCCACATAGAAATGGTGACTGGACCAGGGGACAGAGGAAGTGAGGGAGAGGTTATATTTTTCCTAAGCTGTATTCTAATCTGAAATGCCATCATTTAAGGTCACAGCCAGAATTTTCTTGAATACAAGAAGGAACAGTATTTGAAATGACATAAAGAATAAGACTAACACAAAGGAAGCAGAGTGCACAGGTAGGGATGAGAGAAAAACATGGATAATACTGTTAGCCCCTAGATCTACCCACACCTAAAGTCCAATCCCCCATATGGTAGGAAGAGTGCAGGCTCCCCAAAATGTCTATATCATCATCATCCCAAGAATCTGTGAATATGTTGCCTTTCATGCAAAAGAGGCATTGCAGATTTAATGAAGTTAAAATTCTTGAAATAGAGAGATTATCTTAGATTATTCAGCTGGGGTCCGTGTACTCACAAGGAGTGATAGAAGGGTTAGAGTCAGGGAAAGAGATGTGATGCCAGCTGCTGGTGGAGAACCATGAGCCCAGGATTGTGGGTATTCTCTGAAGCTAGCAACAGCAAGGAAAGAGTTTTTTCCCTAGGAATTGCCTATGAATTCTTTTCCAAAAAATTTCCAGAAGGGATGCATATATGTATGGAGAGAGAACATGAAGGATTTTTTTTTTTTTTGCCATACTGAGGATCTAACCTAGGGTCTGCCCACTAAGCTACATCCTTCGCCCCTTTAAAATATTTTATTTTGAGACACGATTTCTCCAAGTCAGTAAGTTGCCCAGGTTGGGCTCCAACCTGTGATGCTCCAGTCTCAGCCTCCCAGAGTGTTGGGATTACAGGTACGTGCCACCACCCCTGGACCAAAATCTTGATTTTGGCTGCATAAACTCAGTTTTGGATTTCTGACCTCCATAACTGTAAGTCAAGAAATGTGTGTTTTTTTAAACTACTGAGTTCGTCACAATTTGGAGCTGCAGGGAGCTCCACATCCCAACAGCCACGGAAAGCGAATACTCCAGCTTTCTGCTTGCTTGAACCAAACTTGCTTGAGTTGGACTTGACAGTCTATCGTTTGTAACCCCAAGAATCCTGAGTAGTACCCCAGCCCCAAGAGGGCAGGCATTTCTTTTCAGAGCAGTCTCGCTCACTGTGAAACTCTTAAACTCACTTTCATGTCTGTTACCTCTGAAGATCTGAAAGTGGAAATTTGAAAGGCACACTGGGAGAGATTTGTCCAACTTCCTCCTTCTGCATAGGAGGAACCCCAATCAGACCAGCTGGATCACATGACGCGCCTGGTAGTAGATGGATTTGGTACCTGTCCTGAGTTCTGGGTCCAGAGTCCATGGACAGGCTGCAAGGGGGCAGGGTTACCTGTGAAATCTCAGAAATGGGTATAGGACAGCTTGAGGGTGCATCTGGGCAGCTTTCTCCCTGCAGCTCCATGCATGGTCCAGAACCACTTCTTCCTCGGGCTGCTTTTGCAGCCAGGAACCCTGGAGACTCAGTGCCCCCAACCTTGGCTCAGCCCTGGGCTCGCACCCAGCTGCCCTGGGTCTTCACACTATGCCCTCCCCCACAGAGCACATTTCTGTGGGGGCACCGGGGCCACCATGGAGCTCTCTCTCTTGGGACGGTAGAATGCAGACACCATCTCGTCTTCCAGATCTGATTGTTTTGACAGCTTTGCCAAATTACAAAGCAAAGGCCCCATTTGGTGATGAGAAAAGCAATATTGTGGTGGGGACGCCTCATTCCTTTGAAAATCAGCAGTAAGTGAATTTGCATCCACTTAGTAGTAAATACGTCTGGCTGGCCCCCTCTCCAGGGCGATTTAGATGCACTTGGGTCTGCTTTATTATTTTACGATGGAGAGAAAGGGAAGAGGGAAGGGCGAGGGGAGAAAAAAGGAGGGAAAAAGAGATGGAGAGTGACTTCTTGGGGAGGGAAAATTGAGGATGAGAAGTTTCACCTTTTGTAGAGTCTCTTAGCTCATGGCTGGGCTGGGCCAGCCGAACCAGGGTGGGCAAATCTTTGTCGGGAAGAGAAATAGCCCCCTTTCCCTTCAGTGTGTTATGATTTAGAAGGCTCTGAAGAACCCTCATCATGATATGCTCTCTAAAACCCTCTTTAAAATTCAGCTGGGAAGGCCCAGGGAAAGATATAGAGGCCTTTGCAGAAAGCCGGGAGCTGGAGACATTTGCCAGCCCGCTGCCAGAGGGAGTATTCATGCAAATGTGTTTAAAGTCCCAGGTCAGTAGCTGCTGGGAAGGAGGCCGCTGGCTCCTTTTGAAGACTAAAGTGGACACTGTCTCTTTCTGATTGGAAGAAAGCCAGTCGCTGAGTGTTTTACATTCTTTGTGCAATAATGTCCTGGGTGACCCTCTTCTCTTGGATAAAAGAAAAGACTAGCTGGGAAGATGGAGGAGTGAGATGGAGGTATGAAAGAGGGTTGGGGTGCATGTGACTTCCAAAGTGAGAGCAACAGGATCAGAATTGGAGCAGTCAGCGAGAACCACGACCAGCTAGGGGATCAAACCCAGCCCATCAACCATGCGGGCGAGTCTCTGCTGCAAATAGACTCCCAGCCCATGACTAGACTTTTTAACATGACCTTCAAAGGCCCCTGGACTTGAGCCTTCTATTACTCTGCTTACAGTGTTTCTAATTAGCAAGTATAGAAACAGGTAAACAAGGCCCAGGGCAATGGAGTTGATGCAGAAAACACAAAACAGCCAGTGTGGTGGCGCACACCTGTAATCCCAGCACCCTGGGAGGCCGAGGCAGAAGGATCACAAATTTATACCCAGCCTGGGCAACTTAGTGACTTATCAGGCTGTTGTCTCAAAAAAGTGCTGGGAATATAGTTTAGTGCAAAGGTCCAAGGTTCAATCCCCAGTACTGAAAAAAATACACACACACACACACACACACACACACACATGCACATACACATACACACATATATATATATATAAACATAAAGACACAAAGCACTTCAAGAAAGTCTTTTGTGTCCATCCCTGCTTCTCCATCCATGGGAGTTAACAATGTCCTCCATGCACTTTCCTGGTGGCCTCAGCTTTACTCTTTATACACAGCATTACAACAGTCTGCTACCTAGACCATTTTTCCAGGGAAATACTTACTGATAAATGTAGCCAACTTTCATGTATCATTCACTCTGTGACACAGAGAAATGAGTGACTTGTCCAAGGACAGAGTGAGGTGACAGCGGGTAAGGTATGTCCTTCAACTTTACACCCTAGATGCCTTTTCTGCCTCAACCTAGTCCAGACTCAGCCAACCCAAGGTCACCCGAAGTCACACAGCTGGACAAGGAACAGACCAGGAATCTAACCCACCACCATGCTACCCTACTGCCAATCATCACAGGCAATCATGTACTTATTAACATATATGCCCGGAGCCTTGTTGCTTTAGTTGACATTAGTCCTGGTAATCCTTGCAACAAACCTGTGAGGCAGGTATTATTATGACCAGCATTTTACAGGTGAGGAAACTAAGGCACAGAACGGTTAAGTGACTCACCCAGAATCACACAGCCAGTACCTGGAAGAAAAGGCCTTTGATTCCGTGACCATTTGACTCCAAGCCTGCAGTCTTAGCCACTAAAGTATCTGGCTTCTCGAACAGCCAGCTGGGGGAATTTCCAATTTCACAGCTTGATGTTTGCCGAGGCCTGCTGTGCCCTGCACGTTGTCACAGGCACCAGGAATTCCTGGTCCGTGCCCAAGAAAAATTTGGAGTCTGGAGGGATGATAGGCATACAAGTGGGTAATTACAAAGCAGTGAGAAGCAACAGAGGGAAGGCAGGCTCTGGAGACTTGGGGGTAGCGGTACAGTGGAGCTGGACTAGACTCTCAGCTCTGAGTCTGCAGCTGTCTCACCCAAAAATAGCACGTGGGACTCTTTCGTTCCTGGGTGGCACAATTGCTAGAACAGATGGAGGTGGCTGCCTTGCTCGGTCCCTCAAGGCTTCAAGGCCTGGGGGAGGTAGGGGCAGGCACAATGGCCAAGCCACCACAGCCACACACCAAATGACAGTCGCTAAGGTGGAGCATTCTCAGCAGCAGCCAGCTGCGAGCACCCCCATGGCGCTTACCTGGTGGCTGCTCCAGGCTTGTTTACTGTCACTTTTATTGAATCTGACGAGTCTAGAAATAATTGCACTAATATTATTGACATTAATAGTACAGCAGGATGTACTTATGTCACACTTCTCCCTCAACTAAAATTCAGTCTCATCGTTGATCTTGTGAGGGACGGCAGGAGCAGGTGGAGCCGCTGCTGAGTGGGGAAGCCTGGCCCAGGCACCACACCTGTCTGGCTGGCTGCACGTTTAGAGCCAGGGGCTGTGAGCCTGGATCAGAAACCTGGTGGCTGCAGGTGGGAGATGGAAGCCTTGGTGGGGTGGGAAGGTGGGCTTCCCCAGAGAGATCTCAGGACTGATGAAGTGGGAAGAGATGGTCCACAGCCCCGCCTCTGCTCCTTCTCTATTCACTTGTTGCTCCCAGAAGTCACCCATCCCCACCCATAGAGTGCACTGGCAGAGTGCTATGCTGGGTGCTTACCCCTCAGCACTTACTCCGCAGTGAGCAGCTCTTTATCTGTAGCTGAGAGTCTTCAGATGAAAGAGGGAGCATGGCCCAGGGGCTCTCCATTTGGCATCCAATGTCGCATGACTTGAAATGCAGGTGTGTGTGTGTGTGTGTGTGTGTGTGTGTGTGTGTGTGTGTGTGTGTTTTATTTCAGAGGTACAAGAAAACCTTGATTCTCAAAATTTAGACTTATAATTCACTAGGTTTATTTTACTATCCACTTGGGACTTAAATACAAAAAGGCTTCCTGCTACTTTTTTTTTTATTCTGAAGAGTGCATAAAATGTATACATACAGTTTAAAGAATAATAATAAACTGAACCACCTATATATTCACATTGAGTTTGAGAAATAGAGCGTTACCAGTCCCCAAGAAGTCCCCTGTGGATTTGTTCCTCATCACATCCCCCTCTGAGTTTCCCACTAATCATTTCGTTCTTTCTCACGAAGCTTTACCAGGCATGTAGGTATTTCTAAACAATACATTATTTAGCTCCGCCTGAGTTTTGAACTTTATAGTATAATGGAATCATACTGTGTATTTTCTTCTGTGTCTCGTTTCTTTTGCTGAACAATATATTTGTTGGATTCATCCATTTTTAATGCAAATAGTTGTGGTTCATTCATTTTTACTTCTAAATAGATTCGGGTATATGAATATACTGCAATTTATTTGCCCAGTCTACTGCTGGTGGAAATTTGGGATTCAGGCTATTATGAATGTTGCCATAAATATTGATTTATATAACTCCCATTTGCTACCCTAAGTACCGTGCTTGGGGTGGTAGCTTTGACATCAAATGAGAATTTCAGGGTCTTCTTCGAGAGCTACTGAATTTGCACTTTAACTATATGCACATAAAAGTCTGAGAAGCACCACTCTGTACACCTCATTTTATACCTGGGTGTTGAATACCTTACAATGAACAAGGCACATTTTTCCCAAGGCCCACTCCATCCCGATGCCCACTCTACCCCAGCCGAGGGAAGGTCCTGGTGGTCCACACCCACATGATCGCTTGGTGAAAACTTTCCTATCTGGTGGGGATGAAATGGAATTTTCTTTTTTGTTCTCCTGATTACCAACCTGTCCTAGCTGATGCCAGTGCTAGTGCTCTGGATACCACATGTAGAGTTGCTGCTGGGGGAGCCACGAATTTTCAGATGTTCATGGGCCGTCATGCTTTTCTCCCAGCAAAACCCTGTTGATGAGTTTGTACATTTCTGTTGGGTCAGTTGTTTTTTCTAATTGATCATAGGAGATACTTTGCTGCGGTCCACCATTTCCCTGTCCCAGCCTTGTTTGCCGTCAGATTGGGAACAGGTGACCGAACTTCAGTTAAGGAATGACAGGTGTGTTCATTTGCTGGCACTATGCTAACTGATGAGGTGGCCGAAACAACAGAAATTTATTTTCTCACAGTTGTGGAGGCTGCAAGTCCAGGATCAAGGATTCGTTCCTTCCAGGTCCTCCTTCGTTGGCTTGAGGATGTCTACTCTCCCTCTGTGTCTTCATGTGGACACTGCCCTATGCACACACACATGTGGCTCCTGACTTTTCCCCTTTCATGCAGACACGAGTCATGTTAAATCAGGGCCCACCTATGACCTTCCTTTAGCTTAACTATCTCTTTGTAGCTTCCTTTTTCAAGTTCAGTCACACTCAGAGATACTGGGGTTTAGACTTCAGCCTATGAATGTAGACAGGACACCAGTCAGTCCAAAAAATAGTATACACTTCTACATCTGGGTGTTAAAATCATCCCACAAGATTTTTGCAGCCTTTCTTGCCCTTTTGTGTCAACTCTGGAAATCCCGTGTTCTCAGTGTGGCCATAGAAGGAAGAAGCCTGGATCCCTGTGTTACAACACGGAGCTGAGCTGCCAGCCCTGCCACACACTGTGATGCGGGACAGAACCAAACCTTGGCTGTACAAGACAAAAGAGATTTGGGAACTTGTTGCTGCAAAATGATCTATTCTGTGCTGACTAAGGCCATTTTTGCATGAGATTAGCCTGATTTTTTATGTGTATACTGGTATTATCCTAGTCTGGTTTTGGAACTAAGAGTATGCTAGTCGTTGAAGGGGGTCTGGGCAGGCTTCCTTTTTATTATCTAGAAGTGTAGTTCCTAAAACATTTGGTAGAAATAGCTGATAAATCATTTGGACCTAGAAATTTATTCCGAGAAGATTTTAGACTAATAATTCAGTTTCTTTAAAGGTCATTAGACTCTCCAGGTTTTCTCCTACTTCAATAAATTGTATTTTTCTAGAATTAATCCATTCTATCTAAATTTAATGATTTATCCCAAAGTTTTCCATAACCTCTTTCCATCTGTTTAATCATAGCAGCTTTTGCAGTTTTATCCATTTTTAGTTCTGAATATTGTTTATTGTTCTTTCTCTCCTCTCTATTTTCTTCTGATTAATCTTGCAAGGGAATGATATTTTTAAAAAGTCTTTTCAAAGGATGACTTTAGGCTTTGAGATTTCTTTCTATTGTACTTTATTTTATGCTTTTAGCTTTGCTCACGACTTATATTTTCTTTTTCCTGTTTTCCTTAGGTTTATTGTACTATTCTTTTGACTTCTTCAATTGGATGCATGTCATTAAGGTTGAGTCTTTTTTTAACTCTAATTTTAATATACGTGCTGCCGAAGCGAGTACTCTTTAATATAAGCAATAAAAAGTATAAATTGTCTTCTTAATGCTGCTTTTGTAAGACACTCACGATTGTTATCTGGAATAATTTTGTTATGACTTAGGTATTCATATTTGTATTTTCTAATTTTCCTAATAATTCCCTCTTTAGGTAGATCTTTTAAAAAGTCCAGATATATAGATTTTTAATTGGTATAGTTTTATTATTAAATTTCTTACTCAAATGCATTAAACCCAGAATTTGTTGAGGCCAATTTTGTGGCCTAACACACAGTCAGTTTTTAAAACTACTTCATTTGTGTTTTTAAATAAATGTGTGTCCTCCTATTGTTGGGTTCAATTTTCTGTATATAACCACAAGCTCATTCTTGTTTGCACTGTTCAAATTGTCTGTATTCCTGGTAAATTTTTGTCTGCATGAGCAATAACCAAAGCAGATCTCTTACTGTGTTTGAAAATTTTTCTATTTCTCTTTGTAGGTTTGTCAATTTTTATGTTATACATTTTGAGCTTTGTTTTGGGGAACGAAAGTTTAGAGTTCTTGTATTTTCTTAATGAATTAAACTTTTACTCTTGTGTAGCAAGTCTATTTTTAGTAATGCTTTTTGTCCAGAAAGTTCATTGTATTAGATGTCTATGTAGTTTCAGTGGTATTGTTTTGCTTACTACTTTTGTTTAGTATCTTCCACTTTTTTTTAGCTTTAACGTTTACTTTGGGCTTTTAATCCGTGATTTTTCTGTCTCCTCTAAACCTGTTTAGTTCTAGTTTATTTTAAAAGTCTGATATTCTTGGTCTTTTAACTCAATAATTGAATTCATTCTCAGTTATTGTGACTATTGGCCTGTTTGAGTTAATTTCCACTACCTTACACATAGTTTTCATCTGAATATTTTGTGCCTATTCTTTCTTTTAGAATGTTTTAAGCTTTTTAGGGGGCAGTGCTGGGGATCAAACTCAAGGCCTTGCGCTTGCTAGGCAAGCACTCTACCAGTTGACCTAAATCCCCAACCCCTAGAATGTTTCAAGTTTTTAAAAGTTTGTTATTATTCTACTTTTCCCATCTATTTGGGGATTATGTACTCTTTCCCTATTTTATTGCAGAGTTATTCTAGTTGTTTTAAGAGCATATTTGATTTGATAAGCTTTCCAGTTAATCAATACTTTTCTATTCTCTTGGGCCATATAATGATGTGTTAATTCTGATTCCCTCCCAAATTATTTGCTACTATTTTGTTTTGGAAATATTGAGGATTGAACCCAGGACCTTTGTACTGAATTACATCCCCAATCCTTT
>PVJO010023586.1:0-25838 GCA_004026905.1 Hystrix cristata | reverse complement strand
GAAGGGGAAGGGAAGGGAAGGGAAGGGGAAAGGGAAGGGAAGGGGAAAGGGAAGGGAAGGGGAAGGGACAGAGACCAGGTAATACCCTTCAAAGGCATGACCCAAGTAACCTACCTCATCCAGTTAGACTCACCTCCCCATAAGCCCACTGAGCTCTGAACCCACCAGTGCTTTAATCCCCTTGATGAAATCAGAGCCCCATGACCCACACGGTTCCTCAAATCCAAGCCTGGCATCCAAGCCTTCAGCCCAATGAGTTTTTGAATCCCTACCATAATAATGATCTTAAAATATTGTTGAAATGTACAAGTCCTTTAATAAAAAATGAAAATATAAAAACCAAAATAGTCTTATAATTATTAAATCTGTAAATATAAAAACTTTGACAAGAAAACTCTAGACCCAGATTTTATAGGTAAAGAAATAGTTATGATTCTACACGAACCCTTCCAAGCATATAAAAATAATTCATTTTTATAAAACAAGCATAATTATGCCAAAACCTGATAAACTCATTATAAGACGAATGATGGGCCAATCTCACTAATACACATAGAATTCCAGTAATACGCGTGAATAGCAGACCCTACCATTGCAAAGATATCAGTTCTCCTTCAAATTTTCTATAGATTTGCAGAAATTACGCTAAATATCCAACATTTGTTGATAAGGAAATCGACAAGCCTATCCTAAAACTATTTGGAAATGCAAGTGGCTATGAATATGTAAACTGTCTTAAAGACCAAGATGAAGGAATTTGTTCCACTAGATAGCAAGATTTGTATAAAGCTACTCCCGTTAAGAAATGTGGTATTATTGGAAAGTTTGGCAAATATATCAGTGGAATAAAACAGAAATTCCCAGAAGTAGAACCACAAGTATATACACACTCTGTGAAGATATAACAATGCAATTCAGAGATAAAAGATAATCTTTTCAATAAATGATGCTGAATCAGTTAAGTTTTTATGAAAAAAGAGAAACTTAACTCCTATCTCACAACAGCCATAACAATAAATTCCAGGTAAATAAAGGCAAACGATGACACTTTTGGAATTGATATAAGAGACTATCTTCATACATTGAGGTAAGGAGATATTTCTTAAGCAATATACATGCCACAAGAAAAATGTCACTATAAAAAGGAAGTCTGTAATTTGGACTACATTAGAACTAGAAAAATTTCTCATCAATAACATTAAGGACATGAAAGGGCAAATGACACACTGGAATTCAAATTTTTGTTAACTCTAAAAAAAATGAACATAGGACTTGTATTCAGTATATATAAAACACTCTTGCAGTTCTTACGATCCATTAGAAAAATGGGCAAAAGATTTCAACAGGCATTTCATCCAAAGATACCTAAATAAGGTAGCATATTCAACTTCATTAATACTCAGGAAAATTTGAATTAAAGCCCCAATTACATGCCAGCATGTAAGAACCATGATGCCTAAAATGAGAAAAATAAGCACCATTACCAACTATTTGTAAACCAATGGGAATTTTTATTCATGTTGGTACAAACATAAATGTGCAAAACAGTTTGGCCTTATATACTAAAGTTGAACATTCATAGAACCTATAATCCAACAACCGCATTCCTAGGGTATATATCTAATAGCATTATCTAGTAGCATTATTCAAAATAACTGAAGGTTTACGTAGCCCACATGGTCACAAGCAGAAGACTGGATTAATGAATTGTGGTATTTTCACTCGATGGAATAATACACACCATTACAAATGACCTTATCAACAGTTTCAAGAAAATATATGGTCAGCCCTCAAAAGCACGGAAGAATTCAGACATAAAAAAACATACATTGTGCAAATCAATTATAAAATTTCAAAATCAAGAAAAAGGAAGCAGAGGAGAGAAACAGGTGAGCCTTAGAAAGACACAGAACGGACCCCTCTGGGTGCTGCTGGCAACAGCCCCCTCTCCACCCAGGCAGGCATTACACAGCTGTTCCTCGTGTCCTGACTCACTGAGCTGCTTGTAGATTTCCGTGCCCTCTTCTCATGAGTGTATACTTCACATAAGAAGAAACTACAATTTTTGGGGCTGGGGATTTAGCTCAGTGGTTAAAGTGCTTGCCTTGCAAGCACAAGGGCCTGAGTTCGATCCCCAGCACCAAAAAAAAAAAAAAAAAAAAAAAGAAGAAACTACAAGTTTTAAATAATATCCTTAAGCCAGAAACAGTATTTCTAGGAATTTCATCTTCTAGATATAAAAGCATAATAAAACTTAGGTTTGAGCATTATTTGTGAAGCCAAAAGACTGAAAACAACCTGAATTCCCAGAAGTGTGTGCGCGGCAGTTTCAATATATTATACAACATCCAGGAATACTATGAAAACTTTAACAAAGAACAAGGAATCTCTGTGTGTCCTGACAGGGGACAATTCCAATCTATATTCAGGTAAGTCAACGATCAAAGGAGATGTAAAATGGTATCAAAGTATGCTATCATTTCATCTGTGTTTAAAAATGAGGCAAAGGATACGTGGACGTGTGTTTTATAGATGCCTGCTATGTTTCTGGAAGGAGAGGTAAAAAATAAAACCCAGAAACAGTGTTTGTCTCTAACAAGGGAAACCAGAAAACAAGATGTCACCAACGGGAAGGAAGTTTTCTTTTACTGCGCTTGCTGGCATCGTGTGAATTTCATTGTACAGGGTTACCCATTCCAATTTATAAATAAAAAGGTTTTATATATGTACAAAAGTGAAATGATTTTTTTGAGGCAAACTCCCAGTTGTTTGTTGCTTTTGGACATTTATTTGTGTGTATCAAAACAGCCTTTCTCTTGGGAACTGACAAGGCCTGAGATGGACCTGCGAAACAAGTGGGCACCAAGGGCAGCAAGGACACATGGGAGGAACAGAGAAACATTCAACAGGAGAGCAGAAGGGCAGAGGGTCGGCGGGCTGCACAGAACCTGCAGCAGGGATGATGAGGCTAGAGAAGAAACCAAGAAGCACGGGTCAGGAGGAGACGAAAGTAGAAGAAAAAATGCAAAAGACCGCAGAAGGGAGCCCACCCAGGAGGGGGCACACCGATGATACTCACCGCCTGCTCTCATGAGCCTCGAATTGCTGGACCAAGAACAAGAAAGTGTCACGTTCTTACCAGTTTATTTGTATTTATCCAAAATATGATCAGCCCCGGAATGAAGTCTTTGTCTCCACCACAATACCTATTTATAGTGTGTACCCACAATACCTTTAAAAGGAGCTGCTGATTCCCCCAGCTTCCTAAAGCATAGAAACATAACCTTCCCCCTGAGCAGCTTAACAGGTTTTCACAGCTGCCCTTCGGTGGCCAGAGCTACTGGCTGGTGGGGAAATGAGTACATAAAAAGGTATCAGCCTTTGATTATCTTTGCTTTGTGTCCCTGTCTGATCATTCCATGGAGGTTTCAATCACATAGTTCACACGATTTCCTTTAAACAGATTCATCCTGTTAACAGCTATCATATGAACATTTTCCCTTTAAAATTTGTTCAAGGGGTGCATCTTTGTAAAGATATATTTAGGGATCAGATGCCCCGTAAGTGTTCAAATGCATCAGTCTCCAGGACCCTAAAGACCCCCACAAGGGCAGAAAATCATGTCAGGGAAGCAAACTGAACAGGAGGACAATGCCAAGGCCACCAATTTGAAGGAGATCCGTTTTCCAAATTATCTTCTAGCCAACAGAGTCCTTTTGGCATTTAACACATCTAAAGCTTCTATACAGTTGGTGCCAAGTTTATTCTCAGCGCAGTTTTTTGTAAATCACATCCAAAATATGATTTGGACAAAAAATGCACCTTCTTATGAGCCCACTGTGCTCTTGAAAGACCCAGTGCACAAATCATTTGCACCTGTACCATTTCCATCCAGTTCTGAGCTAATTTTAAAAAGGCTCTGAAAGCCTGCCAACAGCACATGTGCACTGAAGATAAAATGTAATAGCAATTAATCCAATCATCTCTGATTTAACGTTAATTTAACCCAGTGGATTATGCCTTGTTTTGTGTGCAACTGTGTTGATCCTGCTACATTTCAGAGAGCCCCCAAATCAATCAAGTCACAATCCCTAATTGCAGTCAAAATGGGGAATTCCACTCAGCAGGGCCCTTCTCTAGAGTATCTGTTCCTCCCAAGGAAGAAAGGGAAGTCAAAGAAGGAGGCGTCTCTAATAGCAGGCTGCTAACATGCAGCTGATGGTGTCAGGGCTGGCTCTGAGGAGTGGCCTACTGTTTGCTGGCATATTCAATTGCGTCGGGGCTTCTTGCCAGAACAAACGGGAAAGGGCTATCAGAGAAAAGCCAGTGGAAGCATAGCTGCTGTGTAAACTAGAAACAAACAACAACAACAATAAATTCTGGGGGCACCGTGTTTCCCTCTCCTTTTATTTGCACTATCAACTGGATGACTACAGCAGTTAAAGACCTGAATTAGGACAGTTGTAATTAAAAACTAATGCCATGATTCCCCCCGGGTCTGATTTAACTAGGTTACAGTGTCAGTCTGCATTCTTGGAACCAAAGGCTGACTGTAAGAACATTTGCATTTCATATGCAAAGAACAGAAAAGGTTTCAGGTTGCTATTTTCCTCCTATTTGGGTTTCACATTGAAAACTGAAATCATAAAAGGTGTTACCTAGGCTCAGGACAACCACAGAAGTTCAATTGTAGTTCAGCCTTAGTTAAGGATTAGTTAATAGATACTTCACAGAAAGTACTACCATGTTCTTTTTCATAATTTTTCTCTCCCCTCCTCCCTTCCTTTGCAGCTGAGAATAATTAACTGTTCTTTTGTGAGTGTCATTTGTTCTCAAGGAATTAAATGCCACCTTATTTCCCAGAACAAGAATTCAACTGTCATAATTATAGCTTCATTCCAGAAGCAAAAAAAAATCATAATTTATTACAGATTGTTCAGCCTGTGAGATAGGTTTAAATGTCATTGGAAGTAAATTGTGGCATGTCATGAAGGGGTTTTAGCCACCACTGTAATTGATTTATAATTTCACATTTAAAATGAACAACATTCACCCATTGTTCTTGTATTATATAACTCTGACATCAATCCCTAGAGAATGAGGCATTTAACTTGATCAATACACAGTAATAATAACAATAACAATAATAACAATAACAATAACAACGATACACCAATTTTAAAGATAAGCACTGAAATTAGCACAAGCACTAAGAAAATATGTGTTAAAATGAAAACTCAAGCTCTATAATAGAAGGTAAAAATGTATTTCAGAGGGAGTGCATTTGGGTTATTAGCACTGAACTCCATAAAATTACATGACTCTCAGGGGTTTTAGTGTAACTCATAAAATTAAGAACCATCAGAAATAAGGTTTAAACTATTCTCTACCCAGAGTTTTAAGGAAAGGAACAATAATTGGAGAAGGTGGCGATGAATTTTTCCACCTTCAAGTAGCTTGAGAATCAATACCACTTGAACCAGCACTTTATTAGATTTTCAGTGTGACCATGGTACCTTAAGATCGCATAGTGTTGATAGGGCTTTTGGTGGAAGAACTAATAAATATTTGCTTAGACCACTAAGTGGCTACCGATCCATTTTATACAAAAGAAAGTGGACCCCGTGATGGTTCACCTACCACAAAATCATATCTATGGATGTGTGCCACTTGGATTTGGATGCAGAAGAAGCGAACACAAGCACACAGGGTGACAAGGATGATCTGCATGGTGAGGCACAAATGTAAACACAAATGTCCTTTCCAGAGGAGGCTAGACAGAGTTGTGACTGCAGGAGAGAGGGTGCAGTTGTGACTGTAGGCAGAGTTGTGACTGCCTCGACCTCAGAAGCACAGGCTGGCGTGGCAGAGCCAGCGCTCACAGAATTCCAGGGGCCTCAACAAGGGGAAGTTTCTCCCCCGGAGCCTCAGGAGGAGCCCGGCTCTGCTGGCATCTTACTTGAGTCCCATAAAACTAATTTCCAAATTTCTGACCTCCAGAACAGTAAGAAAATGCAGTTCTGCTCTGTGAAGCCACTAAATTTCTGGCAATTTACCACAGTGGCAACAAGGAATGAACACACAGGTAAAGGGAAATAGCCTGATTCATTAAACATTTGACAGGAGATCAAGATGCCTCCCTTTGCAGAACCAAACAAGGAGTCAAGCGCATTCTGGCTTTGGATTGGGGCTCCCACCTCCATGAGCTCCTGGACTACCCTTCGGCCAACACCCAGGCAGTGCCTGTGCTGGCCCTGGAGAACCTGCAGTCCAAGGATTTGACAGCATTGCTGATTTAAGAAAGAAGTTAACACTTACACTGATTTAAAAGAGTCACTTTTTGGATTGTTAAGTGGACATAATGCTTTAAATTTAGCTGCAATTTTATTTATGGCTATAAAAGAGAAATTCTATTTATTTAAAAATATCAGTGTACTGCAAGTGTTCCAAAATATAAAACTTGTAACTTTTCCAAACAACATCTCTTGACCTGGTAAATGATTGCTCCAGAGTTGCTACTTGGCATTTGATTAATGTTCACAGAGAGTCAAAGATTTACAATGCAAATTTTAGACCTAGTTTTTGAAATAATTTTTTGTTCAATCTGCCATAGTATGAGGAAGAAAAACCATGGAAATGATTCGATAAACTATGGAAATTATTCATATAATACTTTGATTTGGGGTCACTTGATAGTAGTTCCTTTCTCACCACAAATATGTTTAAAGAATACTACTTCTAATTTTCTTTGATCTTCTACCAGGGAATCACCCAAGACTTTTTGTAACATTGCTCTTCGCCTCTACCACTGGATCTGGGACAGGCACCACTAGTCTTTAGTAGTTAAAACTTTTGGCCATCGGTCTCATGAAAAATAACCAGGACTCAGTCTGGCATCACTAACTGCACTGCAAGATGAGCCGCATCTCTCCAGCGTCATTCCATGCATTCATTCATTCACTCAACAGGTATTGTTGCAGTACCTACTCTGTGCGGTGACAGGAAGAGGCCTAGAAAGGTAACACAGAAGAACTCTATCCAGTAATACACAGCTACATTAGATCATGGCCACCAAGGGGATAAATCAGTTTACATAATTTATCAAACTATCTATGAGACAATTATTATTACCTTCTATTCACAAATAATTCAGCTGACTCAGAGGATAAGAAATTTAACCAACTTTCAGAAGTAATTCATTGGAAAACCCTTAGTATAGATTCAGGGGGTTTTTGTTGGTGTTGTTTTTGTTTTCTGTTTGTTCATTTGTTGCATGTGGTACTGTGAATCGAACCCAGGGCCTTCAAACTGGGCTACATCCCAAGATCTTCCTTTCTTCCTTTCTCTTTTTTTTTTTTTTTTTCAGACAGGTTCTCAATAACTCACTAAGTTGCATAAGCTGGGCTTGAACTTAAGATACTCTTGCCTTTGGCTCTCAGAGTTTTGGGATCCAAATTCAGTTTTAACTATGCAGAGCCTGTGGTCTCAATGTATTGACAAGATTAAACAAATGAATTTCTCTAAGAATAAAAAGGGCGTGAAATGTAGATGTTGATTACACCCCTCCATGATGACAGGAAGACCATGAGAAAGGCTGTGAGCACAAGAAAGGAATCAGATGCACGCAGATGGGGCTATGGATCATTCCAGGCAGAGGAGACAACTCCAAAAGCACTAAGGTGGTGCTAAATTTGTGTCTCCTCAAAATCCATGCATTGAAATATAACTCCCAAAGTGATGACATTAGGAGGAGGAATCTTGGGGAGGTGAGGACATGAGGATGGAGCTCTCTGAATGGCATTAGTGCCCTTACAAAAGGGACCCCAGAGAGCGCCCTCACTCTTTATCACCACGTGAGGACCCAGCACGAAGGTAGCTGTCTCTGGGGCAGGAAGCAGGCCCACATCAGACATGGAACCTCCTGGTGTGTCAGCTTGGACTTGCCAGTCTTCAGAGCTACGAGATATATGTGTTTATCATTTAAGCTACTCAGTTTACACTACTTTTGTGAAGGCAAATCAAACATACCAAGACAGGACAGCATGGACCACACAAGAGAAAAGGGAGAGGTTCAGCATGGCTAGGAGCAAGGGTCGGCACAAATAACAAAAGGTAACAGTGGAAAGGTCATTTGGCTCCAAATCATACACAGTGGACCCCTGAAATTCAAGGAGGTTATGTCAGAGCCCCTGAGAATTGTGAAAAACCATGAATTGCAGATATGGTCAGAAAAATGTCTATAAATACCTATTTTTAAAGTTCAAATCCTAAATATGCTATGTCTCCCACAGTTATGTAATTTAATTTAATGAAATACTGTGTCAACAAAGCCTTAGAAGGTGCAAGGAGTTTTGGTGGCATCTTAGGGATCTTAGGGCTTTAAGAAGAACAAAACCTAGAACACTCTGAGATAGTTACATGCCATACAGCAACCTGTTAGGATGCCAGAAGGCTGGTGCATCTGCAGGAGGGTTACAGGGCAGCAGCCAATCAGCAGCAAGGAGAACTGAATAATGCTCTTGGATTTGCTGCTTGCAAACCCCCCAAAAATGCAGAGGGTATTTTCAGTTTCCAAGAAATTGCAGGGGTTCCCTTGAACAATTATTAGTTAGGTTCCAAGGAAAAATACACGAATGACTAAGGCCATGAACTCTGAACTGCAACTTCACAGGGGAATACTGTAGAACCTTAAACTTTGGGATTCTCTATGTAGGAAATAATAAGAGCTACTGTCGAGCAGTTGGTCGAAAAATCTAGTAACTTCTTGAATAGTTTTTCTTATGGAGTATTAAGATAAGCAAAACAAATAAAAGAAACTACCTCTAATTGCAGACTAGTTGGGGAAGTAGGACATGCACATAATGATGAAGTAGAATTCTCAAAAGCAACCCATTAACATACTTAAATTACTATCAAGCATTCAATATTTTAATCACAAAAATAATGAGGTTTTAAATAATTGATATCACATAAAATGAAACATAAGAGATGAGTCAACAGAGTGGTATCCTAAATAAATTTTTGTTATTTCTGAAATACAACACTTCTGCTTTTTAATTCAAAAAATAAATAATGTTCTTTCACAAAGTTCCAGGTTTCTGGGTCAGAGGACGCAAAAGTTCCTGCCCTCCAAGAGTTTATACTCTAGTCAGGGAGTGTGATAAACATGATTGTTTGTTCAGTGTCTGCTGCTCTATCCCAGGGAGTACAACACAGCTCAAATTAGGACTCGTTTTGTTAATGAAATGTAGGTAGAAACAATGTTTGTAAGCTGAAGCATTAAAGGCAGATGTGTGCTTTGCCACGGTTTCCCTTTCGGCTACCATGAGCCCAGCAATATCCCAGAGAGACAAGGCAGCTGCTGTCCACCCACCGAGGTCCTGACAAAGAGCAGAGTCACCCGCGACTCAGGATGAACAGGGAACATGAGCAAGGAGTAAACCCTTGGTGCTGTGACGCCACTAAGGTACTGAGGTTGTTACTACAGGATAATGCAACCTGAGCTGACTGGTACAGCCAACTAAGAGGAGAGCGCAGGTGCCCACGTGGTAAGGTCAGGTCTATGCTGAAACACAGGATTTCAAAGCAGAAGAAAATTTTTATGCCTAGATCACACCATATCTGCCCAGACATGAAACATTCTTCTTTCTTTCCAGTTTTGCTTTTCTTTACTTTTGATTTAGTAGTAAGGAAAACAAAGACCTGACAATCAATCAGCCAGCTCTCACTTCTTCACTTGCATGTGACTCTCTGCCCTCACAAGCTCTGTTGTCCGGGGCCAGCTGAAAGGCTGCCAGGCCAGTGAATAAGCCACTTACTCCACATAAGCTCACAGAGCAACTACCACAGGCAGCCTACATGAGCCCAAGAGATTCAGGCACGGAAGGAGGTTCCTGCTGGCAAGGGGCTCAGCTTCCGGCGAAGGCATAAGCCAGAGTCCTACACCACAAAGACACACGGGCTTCCACAGAGTTCAGGGGTCGAGAAGAAGAAAGGTCTATGGAGTCTGGTGATGAGATGGGTCAGGATGAGATGAACTCAATGTTGAAAAGGGAAGCGAGAGGTGTGGGACTTACAAAAGCATTGAGTAGTGATGGGTGGTGTGGGGTTGCTGGCAAATGCAGAGTTGGGACTTGGAGAGAGAGAGAGAGAGATGAGATACTCCATGCTAAAAAGTTTAGATTTTCTTTTACAGGCAGTTGGATGCCATCGAAAGCTTTTCAGCTAGGGAGTGGTGTGAGGAAAATGATGCTTTGGAAACATTTCCCTGGTAGCACCAGGAAGCAGAGATCTGAAAGGTGCTGGCCACTCTTGAACAAGAGAAGTTGGTTATAAAGCTCTTGCCATAATTCTGACCAGAAACTGTGGATCTGGAACCTACAGGTCTGTCTCCTGCTCTGTAATCTGGGGGAAACACAGCTCGTCAATGTCATTTAGGAAGGGAATTAGCTCATCGCTAGTGAACTGGAAACCCAGCAAGGAAGCTCCTGATGGTTTCCTGTTTCTGGTCTGTCTCATTTGAGAACGCTTTGAATGGTTTGGATTTGTTTTGTATTGTTTATAATTAAGTTCCAAACTCATAACTTGACTAGTTGCAAAATTAGGCTAACCTTTGCCCCCCAGGTCCCTCTCTTCATTCACATGACATATAGCTATGTTCCTAATAAGTATTTTCAACCATTCATGCGTTTCAGAAATATCCATCGCATATGCATTATGCACCAAGCACTGTGCTAGGAGTTCCACGGATAGGATGAACAAAACAAAATTTGTGCTCTACAGAACCAGCAATCTAATGGGAGCCATGGGATAAAAACATGAACAAATAAATAATTACCAAATGCAACTCTCTACAAATAAACATCACCAGAATGCTGCACTCTGGAACAGCAGAAGTGCTTATACACACACAGAAATGGTGGTTCTCCTGGTAGGTTCTCCTGGTGGGTTCACCCAGGAGATGAAGTCAGATGAGTTGAAAGTATGAATATACTTACACTTAATTTTTATTGGTTTCATTCAAGGAAGTATTGATACATCTGAGTTGATGCTATTACCCAAAAACACTAACATAAAAATACCAGGTCACATCTGCAAACAGCAAGCAAGTCCTTGCAGAGACAGGGAGTGGGAGACTGGGAATGGGGAACTCTAGCTGACAGAAAAGTTTGTTTGCTATCACAGGCTTCGTGAGGCCCATGAAAGCTCCAAGGAATCTTGAAGAGAGGCCCAGTGGAGCACCTCCTGATTGATGCAGCCCTCAAATCAGTCTGGTTTGAGGATACAAAGGGCTGGACCTACTTAGGTTGATGGACTTTAGGCTGAGTTCTAAAGTTGTACTGACTTGCAAAATCACAGTTCATTTTCTGACATTAAGCTAAAATTTGTATTAATGCCTTTTAGAATGTTACCTATTAAAGAAAACTTAAGAGAATGATGCATTAGTTAAAATTTCTCCCAAATGATAGTTCCAAGATTAAAACTGCTCTACAGCTCTAGTGTCGGGCCATTTGAAGTAGCTTTTTCAGAGTAGCTCTTATCACCTGTCTGTGAGGCTTCTGAGTCCAGCTCCAATTGGGACCCCCTGGAATTGCGGCTTTTCTGTAGACTGTGGAGTCAGCTGACAATGAGGCTCTGGCTACCTGTCTGCAACCAGCAGGCCAATAATCACTTTCAGTCACCAACAAACACAGTTGGGTTTAAACCACTGGCCAATAGGTAAAATGTTCACTACTTCACTTTGGCTTTTCATGCTCTCATCTGTCATAATTTCCTATGGTCCAATAATTTGATAAAAGAGATTCGATTAAGTACAAGATTTATGAGGTTGCACACCGAGACAAACTGTAATTCAATATAAGCCCATTCTGGAAAAGAGGATAAAAGATGAACCAAAATCTTTATTCCTTTATCTACTCCTCTACACAGGAATATATGCACATACGCACACATACTGTTTGGCAACTTATCACTCAGCAAAACCAATGGCAATTATTCACTTTAGGCATATAGCAGACATAATGGAACATTATTTTGGCAGTGATCAAAAATCATCTTCCTTTACAGCTATTAATCGAAAATTTATTTCCCATTGACTAACCCCAGGAAAAGGTTATCGTCTACTTGAGTCTGTACTTATTTCACTACTAATAAGAGATTCTTTTCTCTCCCATTTTCAGCAATGCAAAATTACCATTATTCCCAAGACCTCTGTGGGTTCCTTGACCAGAAGAGGCGTTTAGCTATGTCATCCATGATGTATTGCACATTTAATTGCACTATGCAGCTATTCAAAAAGCATTCAGAAGTAATCATTTAGCATTAATATCCCAGGGCAATCCAAGGTCACAGTACATTAAAAACTAATTCACAGAGGTTCAAGAATGCATTTTTCATCTATGGAGTAACATAATTCTTTTATGATAAAAGTGATAGTGGTATTACAGAGTGATGGGATGCAAGATATTCTGAATATACATCATCGGATCTATTGTACAAATGGCAAAGTCGGACCTTTGTTCTTCTCATAACTCAACACACCACTAATCTGTATTAACACTACTGACCATGTTAACCTTTTATATGACTGACCATCCTTTAACAAGCAACAGCCCTCACCTGTTATCATACACAATGCAAGCATATCATAATATTTAACATGATAATTTCACTCTCAAACTGTGGTCTGTTATTTTCTCTGGTTATTCTGACATTTAAAATTATAAGACCTCTCAGTATTATGGGGGATTTTTTTCATGAAAATTACATGTGTGTGCACGAGTGCATGTGTGCGTGTGTATGTGTCCTACTGACTTCCTTCCAGGAATGCTGTGGGAGATAAAACTATTACAACTTGCATCAAACAACTATCATGCAGAAATAGTGGTGTCCCGAAGCAATAGCACTTCATACAATGTAGAATGGGCACACTCTACTCTCTAGAGCCTATTACCTCTCATGCCCATAGCATTAGCTATGTGTACTACAATTTTCTGCCATCCAGCAGGCAACATATCAGCAGTTATTTCAACTTTTCACAGTCGGTATTATCAGATTGGCTAATATGATAAACTCTCCATTAAAAGAGACCAGGTTCTGCTGTCAGTCCAGTGCTGTCTCTCCTATGTCATTGTATTTAATATCCTAAAGCCTATTTTCCTGATTGGTCCATACAGATTGGACAGATTCAGAAGTTTTGTGTGTTCAGAGGGCCACTGGAGATGATTAGTAAGTGTTACCATAACCTGGTCTTTAGGACACTGTTCTAATATGCCGGATATGAATTTAAACTGGGCATACTCGGAGCAGAGACAGGCACTGAACTATACAACACAAATAAAATAAAGTTCAGCCACCAATAACAGGACACTGGAACAGGATTTGACTCATGACTAATTATCAAGGAACGCTGCAGATGTTCCAGTGCCGAGTCCAGAAGCAAGGACATCTCTGGTTTCTACCCACCCTTTCCCTTGGCCTCCAGGATAGTCTGTCCTTCTCCACATCCCTGGGAAGTTCTCATCCCAGCCTGGCAAGGGACAGGGAAACCCAAAGGATTTACTGATGAAGAAAAAGGTATGGGATCTGGGAAACTAACCCAAGGTGAGCAAAGGGATGAAAATGATTAGAAATCTCTATTTTCAAACAATTTCTAATGCAAAAAAAAAAAATGTACTTTGGATGAATTAGGAACACTAGTCATTCTAACTGCAATTTCTTTAAAAGTACTATCATTTAAAAGTAGAAAGCTCTTTACAACCGTTTAATTGGTTATCAGCTTTCCAAGCAATGGTACATAATGGAACCTGGGAACTCTCCAAATGCATGAGAAGGTGCTGTGGGATCTCCACCTCCTGGTGATAAGGCTGAAGCATGTCTCCCTTCCTCTTTTCTTGTTGCTTTTTCCCTTTTCTCTTACTCTCATCCAATTCCTCAGGAGTGCAAGGCTTTGAGAACTAAAAGGATTATACCAAATTCCTAAAAGAACAAGTTAGAAGAAATAGAATAAAATATGGCAGGTTACATAAAATCTCTCAAAGGAGACACTGCTACCTTAAGTAAGTCTCTCACTTTGTCACCAAGTAGCCAGGCTTCTTGGCACAGGTCCTTCAGAAAGCCAGTTAATTGACCGGTAAAGAGAAAATCATATAAATCTGAGATTAGCATTGCTCGCAGTCTGCATTTTAGCCTTTCTCATCTGGAGAACATCTTAAACATGCATATCCTGACCTTGCCCACCCTCCTTCAACCAGTAATCTGAGGCAAATCTTAGACAAACGTTTTGGCTTCTCTTTTGGATGGAGCAAGGGAATCAGGGCCTCCTATTAAACTAACTTGCAACTTTTCTACAATTTCTATTCAGTATAATCCTCACCCTCATTAATAGCAGCACCATCGACATTTACACACCTGTATCATCAGCAAGTGACAAAAAGAGGCAAGAAAAGAAAGCAGGATAAAACTCATCAATGCTGAATGCTAATGTCTGTCACTATGGCCTTAAGGTCATTTGAACACTTCAGTCATTGATGTCGTCATGTCTAAGATGAACTTGTTGGATAAGCTCTCTTGTGCCCCTTCTAGATCTAATATTCTGTAATTTTTATTCCATGTTGAAACACTATTCAAATATAAAATGTATCCACTTGGACAGAGCTGATCATGAGAAAACAATCCAGAACTCTTGAAAGGATAAGAGTACAGTATAGATATTGTTAGTCTTGTTTTACAGATGAAAAGGCTGAAGTACCAAATGGTTAAATTACTCCCCCACAGCCAGTGAGTTTAGGAGTAGAGTCAGTAATCAAACACTGAAATGGTTGAGCACAGAGTGTTGTGGTCAAATTCAGATTTCAGTTCTGGTTCTACTTGCTGTGTGATTTCAGGTAAATTGCTCAAGCTCTCTGAACACTAACTTTCTCATTAATACAAATGGGAATAATATAAGACCAACAGCTCAGGATTGCCACAAATGACACAGGTGAGAAATAGCCATTTGGTGCTTAACATCCAGCAGGGCCTCAGAAAGTGTTAGTTCCTTTAGTAAACTATACCATGTTGCCCACGGTATGCCAAAGGGGAAGGAGGGCTTTGATTTAACATTGAATAGTTAGTTAGTAGCTTTTGTTTGTCAGTGTGTCTAGATGAGCAGGTTTTAATCTCTGTGTCCTGCTGCCCTCTTCTGGGGATCAAATAGCAGATCTACTTGTGAATTCTGCTTGTTGGTCCTATGTAAATGAGCCAGCCCTGGACAGGACTCAGTAAGGTCCACTCCTGAGATGCAACGTAAGCAATTATTAAATGCAACAAGTGGACAACTGCAACAGAACCAGGAGCTAGAAATGATGATTACCAACTGCCTATCTAATGGTCTAAGCTTTGATGGAGTGGCTTAAAATTCTTCCACACACATGCTGGACTGTCTCTGAGTGAAAGTTCCAAGGAGTCGTAACTCCTAATCAGATACACCGATACCCAGCTATGAAGAACTAAAACAAACAAACAAAAAAAAAAATCTCTGAGGCGGACTTGGAAAGGAATGAGTCCTGACCTGTTTGGGGTTAGTCATACCTCCAAGACTATTTGTGCAATCATTTGGTTTAGCACATATATTT
Organism: Hystrix cristata; assembly: GCA_004026905.1. Taxonomy (NCBI): domain Eukaryota; kingdom Metazoa; phylum Chordata; class Mammalia; order Rodentia; family Hystricidae; genus Hystrix; species Hystrix cristata. The sequence continues at coordinate 10,224 of PVJO010023586.1, read as the reverse complement.
TTCTCCAAACTTTAAAACTTTTAGTGATACTTATTCACAGAAATTTAATCCATCTGTTTCTAATTAATTTATACCTTTTGCAACTCACTGCTGGTTTGTGCCATGTTGATGTCCAAAAGGACAAAAACATCCTTAAAAGTATTCAGATATTTAGAAGTTGTTCTTAGGGAAACATGGTGAAATGCATCAAATGAATTATAAAATATTTAAAAGCAAATCAGGCATATTAAATGATATATTATATGATGATTTGTGGACAGTAACATTCATTTCTTTTTAAGCAAATAGCAAAATTAACATTCCTACCTAAAAATTAACTGAAGTAATTTTGTGTTAACTGATGATTCTTTAAAGGCATAAGGATGTGGGCGATCCAAATTTTATCCTTGAGGAATAAAGGGTCTAGAAACAACTATAAAATATCAGACTCTTCAACCCTTGAGATTTTTAGTTAATTATATTCAATATCATTACAACTCCAAGAAAAAAATAAGTCACTCTTGGCTTAGAATACATGGATGCATTAGTGGATGGCTCAACAGAAGTAATAGCATTAGAATGCAATCACTTTAATATACTTTTCTGTTGCTTCTATGACTCGTACATTCCTAGCACAGATTATTTTTCCCTTTTACTTCAAACATCTATTTTGCCACATGTACCATTTGAATGGAGATATATATTGCTATAAAAGCAAAATATAAGAAAAAATTTCAAGTCAAATTACATTCGAAATGCATTAAAGAAAACTGTAACATTCTGAAAATAAACTCTCCTATGAAGTGAAGAATGATTTTTATGTGTCTAATAACAACCTTATTTGTGTTTATAAATCTCTATTATGACACATAGAATTTTTAAAGCAGAATTTGCAAAACAGTATTACCTAGTACAAAACACAAAAAACTGCTCTTGTTTGGACTGAGGTTCATAAATAAGAAATAGTATTTCCAAAATCATCTAGCAACAGAGGGATGGAGTCAGAGCCAATCTCAGGATTGAAATAGACATCTAATATGTCACCATTACAGTTGGATATGTGTCCCCCAAGTTTCCTTTGTTGGGAGCTTGGTCTCCAGTACAGTAGTGTTGAGAGGTTGGGCTGCGGAAAGTGATTAGGTCATGGGTGCTCTGACGTCAATGATGTAGGCCAATGATAGCAAGTTTTTCAGAGTTTTCAATGATACAAACACCCCACTGCAGCGCACATGCCATGGGTTCACTACCACTGCAATTTTAAACCATTCATGTGCTCATAGCTCAATGTGCTTATTAGGAGTTGGGAACAAATTAGATGAAGAAAGTCACTGGGGGCATGCCTTTGAAGGGCATATTTTGTCCCTGCTCCTTCTGCTTTGACTCTGTGTGTCCCTCCCTCTCTTCCCCTCTATTGCCCTCTTTCCTCCCTTCCTCCTCTTCTCCTCCCTTCTTTTCTCTTCCTTTTCCTTCCCTCTTCCCCTCCCCCTCCCTCTCCCTCTCCTGCCTGGCTGCCATGAGGTGAGCAGCTTTTCCACACCTTCTGCCATGACATACAACCTCACCACAAGCCCAGAAACAATAGAGCCAGCAGATCATGGACTGAAACCATGAGTCAAAATAAACCTTTCTTCCTTTAATTGACTTTCCCAAGTATTTTGTCACAGCAATGGGAAGCTAACACAGTTACCTTCAGGAACACAGGGACACTTTCAAGTACACACACACCTCTCCAATATGCAAATCCCCAACATGCCCTTACAATGATGACTCATTTCTCTGCTCTGCTACCAATGCGTTCATTCTTTTATTGTTGCATTTAATATATTATAATTATTAAGCATATATCCATTACTTATATAGACTATGAACTCAGGAGAAGTGTGGTCTTTACATCTCATTCATATTTTGACCCCTAGCATATAACTTGTTGCCTGAAACACAGCATATACTTCAATAAATACTGTTGTTAACATGGAGAATTTGTTTAAAATTTTCCATTTGCTTGTCTGAGTGTCAAACACTAAATTTTTGAGTCAGCCAACCTCTAAGTTAATTCCATAAAAGTTGTGAGTTTTATGGCTCGACAATAATTTGAGACATCAAAAGCATGGATACCAGGAGTAAATAATCTTCAAGCTTTCTTCCTAATATGACCTACTATGATTCTAGTGTGGGATGGCTTCTTTCTCATCTCCTCCTCACTTTATTCTTATTTGGTGAGAACCTGCTGAGACAATGGTGCTGAATTCCTAACTCCCTAGGATATTTTGCAAATATAAAGCCAGCAAGATAAATTGTGTCAGTAGGGTAGATCCTGGCCTTGTAAATTACCCAGGGAATTTGCTTAGACTCTCTCCACTTTCTGGGGACTTCCTAAATGCTAAAATTTTTCATCACTTCCCTATAGTTTGGGTGTAACTCTCCAAAATTTCACATGTGGAAGCCTGCATCAGTGTGGTGAGACTGAAATGGTAGACTCTTTAAGAGGAAGGGCTCTGTGGAAGGTAATTAGGGCATGGACAGCTCTATGCTCAAGTGGGATTAATGTTTGTCTCATGGGTCTGGATTAATTCCCATGAAAACTGGTTTTTATAATAAATAAGCCAGTGCTCTAAAAATTTACTGTATACACTATTCAAGTGAGGATCACAATTTTTAAATGTCCTGATTTAGTCAATCTGAGGAGAGGCCTGAGATTCTGCATTTCTAACAAGATCCCAAGAAGTGGATGTGCCAGTCTTCTGATTACTCTGAGTAGCAAAGCACTCTGCCAACATCCCTTCCTAATTCTTCTTTACATTTGGGCTTTGAATAATTAGTTCTTCTCGGCTCCACCCCAGGCTTGGAGACAACCTAGAAGATAGTATAAGAAGATGGTGAGAGGGTACCCATTTCTGGCACATATGCTGTAGCCCTTCACAAGCACCCTCCACATGGCTGACGATCCTGACAAAGGGTCACACAGTGACTAGGTACACCGATGTGTGCATCAAGTACCTTTAGGCCACTGCGGAATGGAAACAAAGTCTTACAATTTATCTCCTCTCTGACCTAAACTCATTAGAATTTAAATTTAATTGGCAAAAGCAAATGAAGAAAAAATGCTTGGAGCTACTTCACAATACATTATCCATAAATAGCTACTTCTTAAAACAAGTTATGAAAAAGTAAGGCATTTTTGTAAGTAAAATAAGTATACAAACCCTCAATGAAGAAAGATCAGGACTAGCAAGTTTAATGACTTAATGTTGCTTGATATAAAATCATTCCAGTTGAATAACTTTCACTTCATTCTAATGCACATATGCCAATTATCCCTGATTTATTAAGAGAAGTTCAGCACTGCTACACCCTGATATATAACACCAGTTGCTATGACACAAAGGACATCTCAAGGATCATAAAAGTGTCAAGGTGACAAGTCTGACACTGATAGGTTTAATGATAGATGATAATACTGATGCATTTTCTTATCAAAGAAAACACCTCAGAGACAAGGTAAAAGCACAGAGGTTTCCACGTATGTGGCCTATTATCTTACTGGAGATAGTTTTAAAGCAGCCAGAAGGAACTGATGTCACTTAATAATATGTGCTTATATGTAAATACACGCATACACACAAGTATAATTATAGATGTACATATTCATGTATCACATGTACATATGTACATATAATTACTCTTCTATTAGCTACTAAATTCAATTAAAAATGTATCCTGGAGGAAGGCTGAATAAGTTAGGCACAGAGACTGATAAGGCAGTGAAACTATTCTGTATGATATTGTAATAGTGGATCCATGACATTATACGCTTGCCAAAGCTCGTACAAAAAGTGAAACAATGTAAACTATGGACTTTGATTAATAATCATATATCAGTACTACTTCACTAATTGTAACAAATGTACCGTGTTAATGTAAGACTCAAATATTAGAGGAAAGTGAGGTGGGAAAATGTGAGTATAGCAATCTGTACTAGCTGCTCAGTTTTTCTACAAATCTAAGACCACCCTAGAAATAAAGTTTATCAGTTAAAATTACATATGTATAAAATATATAAATCCTGAAAGAATGACTTAAGATAAAGTTCATAAATTAAGATGGTGTGGTCAACAAATAAGTGCTACTGCTAGGTGAGAATTTTAAAAATTATAAAATAGAAGTATCTCCCTTCACATCTCACAACACCACCTCCTCCATTTATCACCCTCCATACCCTTTCTGCAATCCCCATAATCATTCGTACACCTCAGTGTCCTATGGCCTGGACTGAACTGGGGCCTTTGACTAACCTCACTGGTCCTGATGACTATACCAGTTTTCCAGACCTTGGCTTACCCATCAAAACCTACAACCCTTTGATCCACTTCCCCAGGTCTTCTCTCTCCACGGGTACAATGCTGAAGAGGAAAACAAAGCATTTGAAGCCACATTTCACTTAACACAAACATTCATTACCACCAGATAGTAATAGCTTGCCATGGCTTAGTCAAAGACATGTGTATCTAGTAACTATTCAAGAAATAAATTGTAATCACAAGAAAAGTATCTTTGGGGTCCTGAAAAGAAACATGGAGAGAAAATATTCTGAAGCATGAGAGAGTCACACAACACCTCAGGAGCTATCTACTCTGCCTTTTGGTGGAAAAAGAAAAGAAAGTCTATGTTCTGTATTAAGCTTACTACATGCCAATGAAGATGAGCGTGTTAAGGGAAGACACTCATTCTACATATGTGTTAATTTTGTCCTGATTGCTATGGCACTGGAAGCTTGGTCCCTAGTGTAGCAGTGTTGACAGGTGGTACAACATTTGAGAGGTGGGGCACAGTAGAAGGTAATGAGGTTATGGGGACTGTACCATCATACATGGATTAAGCTGTTTCACAGGGATGAATCACATCTCATAGGAGTGAGGTAGATCTCAAGAGAGTGGGTTGCTGTCGTGTGAGTTCATTAGTCTTGGCGCCATCGCCTGCTTCCTGCCTGGCCATATGTTGTCTCCCGCTCACATGCTCTCTAGCCACGATGCCATCTGCGATGCTGTCATGCAGCCGAAGGCCCTCACCAGAGCTGAGCAGATGCAAGCGCCACACTCTTGGACTTCCATATCTATGAGTTAAATAAATCTCTTTTCTCTACTGTTACTCAGTGTTAGGAGCACTTTGTTCTAACAACAGAAAACAGACTAAGACAGTGGCCACTATACCTTCAAACCTATCATTTATTAGCTAGTTTTGAGAAATACTACCACATGCTTCTGGAGGTAACTTTGATTTTGGTGCATGGCCAGGAATAATTACTAGGGGTCCTGGGACAGTTTTGATGCTGAAGGAGAAATAGAAGAAAAAGTAAAAAAGTAAATTATAGATGTTCAGAAGTTAATGAATTTTCTATGTACTTCCTGTAAGGTTTTCCTACCCTTAAAAACAAATTCCTCTCTTGGATATTCTCTTTCTGTCCATCCTTCCTTTACCCTGGGTCCCATTTGGGTATCTCTACCTTTAACAGGAAACACGAGACTCAATGTTATTTTGTTCTACTTCAACAAGGAAGCCTGGGAACCATAATCCTGGAGAATGATTCTCTGCCTGCAATTATGTTATAAATGTCCTTGTAGAACTTCCTAGTACCTGTATGGTCTCCAGCTTTATTTGAAGACATCCCCACTCATTTTCTATTAAAGGCAAGGCAGGCAGAGAGCACAGCAAACGAAAAGCTATTTCCAACTGAGTTCTCAGTGAGATTTACTTTTCAGTAAATAAAATACCCCCGGAAATAAACTGCTCATCTTTTGAGATGTGTTACTAAAGATCCTTCCTTATCTATTCATTCAGGAAAACAGACAATTTGCTAAGCATCCTGCTCCCCTGGAAATCAATTCTTATGGGAACCGCTTCAACCACTTTGTCCTTTTACCTCCTAGATCAAATATAGACTCTTGGCCTCCTCTTCAAAGCCACCCACCCACTCCATCTCCTCTCTCAGGGCCTCTTTTGCCCTCTTGACAGTCTCACTATGCCCAGCCCATCGGCTGCTTCCAGACCTTCCTGCCCGTGCATGGGAGCCTCACTCAGACCCACTGAAATGCCAGCTGCCTCAACTATGAACTAACCCCACCTAGAAAAGTACCCAGATGACTAAGGCAAAAAGTTTATTCTTCCCCTACTAGCTCCTTCCTGCCTGCTTTAAAGCAAGTCGATAGTTGTCCATTTTGTGTTCTCAGAATAATATTCTATATGAAAAATGGACTGACAGTAAGATATGTTTGAGCCAGTCTGCTTTCCCCAGTCTTGCCCACTAGCAAGTACTGAAGCCCAGTTGATGCTGGGAGCTGTTAAGCACTTGCCTTTCCCTTCTGAGTTCTTAACTACTTGAAAGCAGACACCAGCAGCCAAGGGGGAAGGGAGGGGAAGAATAAAATTCCTGATTAGAGAATGTGGCAAAGCCTTTGTCCTCCTCCTGGAAATCAGGCGCTAACAACTCTTGACATAAGTAGCCCATGGCCGGGGAGAAGCTGCAAGCAAGTGGGCAGAGATCTGGCTGGTCCTGATAGAAAGGGCCTCGGTCCTTCTGTCACTGGAGACTGGAAACACAGGCTTCCATGATGCTGGGCCCAAGTAGGTCCAGAAGACCAAAATGCAAACAAGGCGAGAGGCAGGTGCTAAAGGCTTTATCATCAGCTGATCCCATCCCAGAAGTTACGCCATGCTAACAGCCTCAAAATCTCAGAGGTTCACACAAAGGATGTTTATTTCTTGTTGTGTTACAGTGGGCTAACGGCAACTCACATCCATGCCATCTTTACTCCAGGACCAGCCTGCTTTACCTGGGACTTTGCTGGCCAGAGGGCACAGGAGGAAAAGATATTCCATCTTCCACCATGGTATTTAAGGCTTCCACTCAGAAATAACCCATTTCACGTCTGTGTAACAGAGAGACTGGCTTTGCCTAGATGGAGATCTGGCCTCAGCTATTGGCTTCTGGGAAGTAACCTATATCCTATTTCACAGAAAAGTCTTTGTGTAAGACAGGCTCAGTGGCACATGGGTGGAACCGCAGCATTAGGGAGGCTGAGGATAAAGGGCTGCTGTGAGTTCCAGGCCATCCCAGGCTACATAGTGAGTTCAAGGCCAGCAAGATCTACATAGTAAGACCCTGTCTCCTTGTATGGGACTGTGGCCCTGTGAACCTTAGGGCAGGGCCAGACACACCCAGCAGTGTGTATGGGATGGCCATGCCTGAAAGACCAACCCTGTGACTTGAGGGTGGTGCTTCGGGCCGACCACATGTGCAGCCAATCAACCATGTCTGTGTAATGGATAACTAATAAAAACTCTGAACACAAAAGCTCAGGACAACTTCCCCAGCTAGCAACACTCCATGTATACTGTCTGCCACAGATTGTGGTCAACACATTCTGAGGACAGCAGAAGGTTCGTCTTTCACACTGAGCTATAGCTCCAGCCTTTTAAAAATATTTTTATCTTGACACAGGGCCTCACAATTTGCTAGGATATATAATCTCCCCAGGAGGAGTACAGAGAAGGGAACTGCAAGGAAACGTTGCGAATGTTTTGAACAATAAGATCTACCACAGTAGCTCAGGCAAAGAAGGAAAAAGAAGACTTGGGCCAGAGTGATGACAGGCAAGATTAGAGATGCTGGAACACAAACAAAATCAAGAAGATTTGATGGATGACTCGACGTGAGAGTAATGGGGTTAAAAGAAGACTCGCTTCCACACACGTAGTGGTTAATGATATCACTCACTGACAGGAACAGGATTGGAGATAAACGGTTAACATTGGACATGTGAAGTTTGAGAATCATCCAAAAAGAAGTATTTGGTGAGGTTGTATTGTAGAGCTCAACAGAAAAATGACAGCTGGAGACAGAGACTTAGAACTCATCTCCCTGTGGGGAGAAGAGTGATTGATATCACTAAAGAGTATCTAGGATATCAAATTGGGAGGGGTGAGGATGGAATCTCAGGACAATGCTTTCTGGCCTTTCTCATGACAGGGCACATAGACACTGATAGTATTTATGCAGCCCACTGGGATAACCAGACAAAAAAGGTCAAGTCTGCAGGCAACAACTCTGGGCAAGAACTGAGGGGGTCACTTCTCCGTGACGGGGAAGTTCAGTCCTACAGAATACCTACATTTAGGCAGCTGAAAAATAACAAAGAAAACTGAGAAGCAGCCACAAAGGAAGGACATCTGGAAAAGTGCCGATCATGAAGGGCAGAAAAAGAATTGATAAAAGAGTCTTCACAGAGTGTGCACAAAATGAAACTCAAAAGGTAGGAACCAGTTTTGACAAAGAGTAAGTCACTGCTGAAGTGGGAAGGGCTTTGTGGAGAGAGGGAGTGCAATCGAGATTTTGAAGGGAGTAAAAGCGATGTAAACAGTACAGAGCATGCCTGTGCACAAGTCCAGGCTTTGGCTATGATGGAAAAGAAAGACACTGGTAATGGCTAGAGTTTGTTATCAAGTGCAGGACCACTGTTTTAGCATGGGCGAGACTCAAGCCTTTCTAAAAGCTGAAGGAAAAGAACCAATGGGAGAAGAAACATTTACAAGAAAAGCTGAGTTGGGTGATGCACGAACGAGGACACTCAGAGGATGGGATTGAGAGCACAGACTGACAGGAAGATGGACAAATCTTGCCCAGAGGTATAAAGGAAGCAGGACTCATTAACACAAATACAGTTTTGCCCTGGATGGCAGATGACAGCATGAGAGAATCCTCTCTTCGGAGCAGAAATGACTTCCACCTACACCTAGCAAGGCCAGGGCTTCAGGAAATGCTACAAGCAAAGAAGCACACAGTGCTTCAGGGTGATGCTCTTGCACAGGGAGTGTGTGAAACCTCGTACAATCCTCTTTCCTTGCATCTTCTATGTCTCTGTGCCCAAGTGAAATAAAGAAGGCTTACTAAATATATCAACCTTAAAAATAAATAAACAAACAAATCTTAAAAAATCTTTCCCTTGGAACAAAGATCTAAATACTAAAACAGAAACACTAAATATGTTGGAAGACAAAATAGGTAGAACTCTTGAAGACATAGGTGTAGGCAAGGACTTTATGAACAAATCTCCAGTTGCCCAGGAAATATCACAAAGAATCAACAACTGGGATCTGATCTTATTAAAAAGCTTTTGCACAGAAAAAGAAACTACCAACAGAGTGAAGAGACAACCCACAGAGTGGGAAAAAAATTTTGCCAGCTATTCCTCCGACAAAGGACTAACATCTCGAATGTATAGAGAACTCAAAAAAATCAGACCCCCCAAATTTAAAGACCCAATCCAAAAGCGGGCAACTGAAATGAATAGACACTTCTCAGATGAAGAAGTAGAAACAGTAAATAGACACATGAAAAAATGTTCAACATCACTGGTCATTCAAGAGATGCAAATTAAAACAACCCTGAGATTCCATCTCACTCCAGAAAGAATGGCTATTATCAACAAATCCGCCAATAACAAATGCTAGAGGGGCTGTAGAGAAAAAGGAACCCTTCTCCACTGTTGGTGGGAATATAGACTGGTGCAACCACTATGAAAATCAGTGTGGAGATTCCTCAAGGAACTAGAACTAGAGGTTCCATTTGACCTAGCTATTCCCCTTCTTGGTATCTTCCCAAAAGAATTAAAAGCATCATACCACAGCGAAATATGCACACCATGTTTGTAACAGCAGGTTTGTAATAGCTAAATCTTGGAAACAGCTCAAATGCCCATCAACCATGGAATGGATAATGGAAATGTGGTTTTTTTACACAATGGATTACTGCTCTGCCGTAAAGAATGATAAGCTCGAGATATTTAGAGGTAAATGGATGCATCTTGAGACCATACTCTTAAGTCAAATAAATCAGACACATATGTTTAAATATCACATTGTTTCACTGGTGTGAGAAAGTGAAAGTGTAAATAAAGACTAAAATGTATTATATTGGGAAAGGAAAGAAAGTGTTCAAATGGGAAGGGTGAAAAGGGAGGGGAAAGGGAAAGGAATGGAGGGACAAGAGAAATAAGAAATAGAAGGAAAAGATGGAAATGAAACTTTTGTAAATAAGGAGGAAGGCAGGGTGAAGGGAGGGGAGGGGAATGGGAAAAAAGAAGCAGCAAGATATATGCACAGATACAAATTCCCTATGATGAATGTTATCACTATGTACATCTAAAATGTACCATTAAAATAAAAAAAGTTAAATAGTAAAAAAAAAAAAAA